>JAQBSW010009554.1:0-28205 GCA_029291075.1 Eudiplozoon nipponicum
ATTTATAATTAGGAAGAAAAAATCATTTATAACAAAGTGGATAATGACCATTTATTTCGAGTAAAAACAAAAACAGCAAAACTACTATAATCAAGGTTGCGATCTTGATATAAGCACCTGACCGATTAATTACTTAACTATCTCAGTATAAACTTAAACATTGTAGAATTTAGAAAAGGTAAATCATCCAGTAGACCGGTTTCGCCCTTTTTGGGAATTCATCACGTACTGGGGAATTTGGCGTGGACAGGGATCAAACCTTGGCACATCTGCTTCGAAATCTGGTGCTCTAAGTATATATAAATAAATTTACCAAGTTGCATTAGTTATTAGATAACTGAAAATTGAGGTGTAGTGTGCCCAGGTTCAATTACTGTCCGGGGCAATTTCCGGCCAGTACGCGATGAGTTCCCAATTAGGACGAAACAGACCTACCGGATGAATTTCCTTTTCTATAATATACAATTCTTAACTTGTACTGACATACGTAAGTATTTAATGGGTCAGGTGCTTATATCAATATCGGAAACTTTGATTATAGTAATTGTTATCACCGCCCGCGCAACCAATGTTCGTTTAACATAGCAAAACCAATGCCAGTCGCACGCACTGACGCGTTTCGACTTTCCATGATCGTTATAAGGGTACGACGGCAAAATGACTAGTGAGGATCAAACCGCGATGCATAAATACGGAAAGCAAAATGAGATATGCGGATCTCACATGAATTATTCTCGCATACATTGTACTTGACTGGAAATGTTGGCTGCCCAATTTCTATGCAGTCATGAATAATAACTGTTTCTATACGATTATACAATCATTAATTGCGCGGGTGTTGATAACAATTATTTAAATCAAGTTTGCGAGCTTGAAGTAAACAAGCATTTATTAAATCATGAAAACGTCCATACATGTATAAATTTCTCGTTATATACTAAAAATTGCATAATGTAGCCAATAAATCCTTTCATTTCAGAAGCTTAAGCTTTATTAGGCACCTTCACAGTATTAATCAGAATTGCTGTGGACCTAGATCGAACCGTCGAACATGAAACATATGCACGTCCATATTTAACAAATAATCTATTTATAACTGTCGTTTGTAAAAAAATTTAGGCTGAACAGTTATGCTGTTTAGATAATTTTAAAATGCGTATTTTTTCGAAGCCCTAGTTCAAATCTGTAATGTCACAGCGTATTTACAGTTTTTCGCAAATTGCTTCAATTGAAAAGCAGAGTTAAATGCGACGCAACAAAATAATGCAAAGGTAAGCCAAATCATTCCTAGATCAAGCCCTGAATATTGAAGAGAAATCTAATGTAAATTGAACTAAAATTAGAGTCCTAAATATTAATGGAGCCACATTTTTAACACCATGCCTAATCCTACAAATGTGCACGCTACTCTGTCGCAACCACGAATATTTCAGTCATGCTCAGTTTATCTGTCATGATAACTAAGAACCTGTGGCTACTGAATATTGAAGAGAAATCTAATGTAAATTGAACTAAAATTAGAGTCCTAAATATTAATGGAGCCACATTTTTAACACCATGCCTAATCCTACAAATGTGCACGCTACTCTGTCGCAACCACGAATATTTCAGTCATGCTCAGTTTATCTGTCATGATAACTAAGAACCTGTGGCTACTGACGTCGGTTATGGCCCGAGTAATATGCTTGTACTGAAAGGTCTAAAGTCCAGAATCAATTTAATTCATTGTCTAGGTGGTATATAGGCTATATCCAAAACGATAGTCTATGCATCCATTTTTAGATTTCAAAGTGAATGAGTTGAAACTCCTAACAGCGTAAGTACATGCAATATATACGCTCATTTATTATATCGCAGTGTAAATGAAAATATTGCTAAAATGGGCACACGTCTATGAAATTGCAATCAAATATTATATAATCGAATATATAGTGATGAATTGTAGCTGCAGCAAATCCTCAGAAAAATTCTAATATGAGGTTCGCTTATATAGATCCATAATTGATTATATCGCCTGCACAATGGATTACATGAGTCTATTGCAGTAATACAGTATTAACCAGGCCTCTCCACTGGACTAACCCACTTTCGCCCATTTCTCTTAATTATTACGTGTACCCAGCCCTCTCAAACAATCCAATGCCTCATATCTAGCAATATATTTTTAAATCGTGGGTTAAACGGATTCATCAAAGCAACCCAACGTACCAATGCATACCGACTATTCCCCAATCCTTACGCAATAAATTCAGCCTGAACTACACATTCGTAGCGCGTTGGAAGCCGTCGAAACGAAAATCACATTTTTAAATTAGCACAAATTTAATGACAGATAGAAAGGTGAAGGCAATTAAGCCCATAAAGAATGAGTTGCAGACCGCTTTGGCACTCACATATTTTCCATCTGACTTCGTAAAACAACCTCTACCTGGAGTAAATGTACCTGTCTAAAACCATACTTGCACAAATCCACTAGTTTGAATCCAGGCTTGTTACGCGTACACCTATATATAAATTGGAAAGCAAAACAGGCAAGAATTGGGTGTTTTTTTTCTATCTTGTTTTGCTTTCCAATTTATATATAAAGATATGTTCATGAGTAGATATTTGAGAAGACCATGAGAAAGAAAATTTTTTTACATCTGATAAAATTTCTTTTTGTTTTTGCACACAGGAAGGGTACAATGAATTTTATTAAAGCTCGCATTTTAAAAGAAATATATTAATATATAAATAGATTTTATCATTATAAGCTAAATATTGTACAATGAAGCAAATCCATTTCATCAAGTTTACCAGTATCGTCCTTGTTGGTAACTCGTCCAGTTCTTTACAGAATTTGCCGAGACCGAGGCTCGAATCGCGGCGCATTTGCTTCTGCGTTTAGCACTCAACCACTGGCTTCTATTACTCATAAATTACAGTCACATACTTACTCATTATTTTGGCTAGCCTTTCAATTAGGTGGTACCAATTAAGCTTATCTTAAGACTTGAAGTTCGAACTAGATGTCCAAGAGCTCTTATTATGTAACGGGAACCATGCCACATAACATAATCAAAATATATATTGCTATTCGAGGGAAAATTGATTCTAATGTGCGGCAGAACTGATGCAATGGTGTGAGTGCTAAACCGCGGTCGCGACAAATTCTGGTAAGTACTTGTTGAGATTCAAATGAAGGACTAAAATTGTCTGCATGACAAATTTCCTTTACTACCTTATGCAATCTTTAGTTTATACTGTCCACATCTTCATAAAGAAAATTATACCATTAAACTGAAAAATAAATAAATTAATTAATTAATAAATGAATATATATATATATATATATATATATATATATATGTCTCAGTCCTCGTTAACGCCTCTATATGAGTTACTTATTTAGAGTTGCATTATTGTAACTATAACACTGTTATGATCAGTTTTTTTATTGAACATCCTTATGAATCTAGCTTTTCATATGTATCAATAATTTTATTTAACTTTATTGCTTCTTCAATTATAAATTTAATGGTAATATTAGAGAGGACATTCAGAAACGTGATGTTTCCGCACTTGTCGCCATGCTTAGAAGACAGTTACGAGGTATGTTCTTGTCCTGTTTAAACGGAATTTTAATTTGACAGTCAGGTGCACGAGTCAGCATTGGGTTAAAAATGTTTATTTATCTAAAGTATCAGTTTGAAATAATAATTATAATTACCGTGTCATCCTTACTAACATTTATTGTGCTAATTGTTTTTTATCTTTTACATATTATTATGCTCTATCTACACGTTTGATTAATCAGTAGTGTGTCGGTTAATTTTTCATAATACGCTGCATGTCTGCCATATATTCTGTGTCCTTAATTAAGTGGGTTATATTAAGCAACGGAAATATGGACCTTCGTTCGACAGAATCAACATCAACATCTAGTGTAGCACCTTCCATACAACACACACACACACACACACACACATATATATATATAATATCGATAGTCTTTAAATGTGACTAATAAAATATTTCATGGAAAAAAGAATTTTTATATTGCTTATTGTCTATAAATATGACAATTATATTAATTTTTAAACAAAAACACAGCGACTCCAACTGTATTTATGAAAAATCCTTGAAATCATCCTACCCCACTATCGATGAATTTTCTCTTGATCCGGCATTCTTTTTTGTGTTAATTAATTGTGCTATTTTCACTCTGTACGTTGCTTAAGCGTTGTGCAGTGTTCCTATAGAAATAACACAGAGTTTTTTTATTTTAGTATTAATCGATCTTCTATATTTGCCGTTTGGGCTGCTGTTAGTGCCAATAAAGATGCCTTTAGTTTAGTTGATTCCATTTCCATTTACCGATCTCATTTTATTTAACCAGTCGCCGAACAACATGGCAAAACTACCGCCAGCCAAAACGCACTGACGCGCCTTGATCTTACGTGTTCATCATCAGAGTACGACGGAAAACTGATTAGCGAGGATCAAACCGCAATGCAAGTTCATATATCTTTAGAAGTCTCGCGAAAGGTAGTTTTGTTAGGTTGTTCGACGACTGATTTAATACAATGACATTGATATTCACCTCATGCTCGAAAATTTGATTTATAGAATAGTTTCCAAAGCCCGAGCAATCAAAGTTTAAAAAAATTGTATTACCTATATTTAAGTGGCGAAAACAGAAAAACGTAAATGTTCGTAACTGAATGGAAATTGTGCAGCCCAAATTTCCAGTTATGCACAAAGTATGCGAGATGACGAGAGGTGAGAGCCGCACGTCTAATTATGCTTTCTATATATATGCGTTGCGGTTTGATCCTTGCTAGTCAGTTTGCCGTTTTACTGTGATGATTATCAGGTAAAGTCGAAACGCGTCAGTAAGTGCGACTGGCGGTAGTTCCGCTATGTTGTTCGATGACTGGTTAAATACATTGTGATCGACGTTTATTTCAAGCTCGCAAGTTTGATTTAAAGAATTGTTACCACCATCCGCCCTATCAATGATTTTTATATTATAATATATATATATATATATATATATATATGGGTCAAAACGTTGATGTTCGTAATCTCATAGAAATTGTGCAGCCGATATTTCCAGTAATAAACAATTTTCATGAGACTCCTAGAGGTGAGAGCCGCATATCTAATTTGCTTTCCGTATATTTGCATTGCGATTTGATCCCTGCTAGTCAATTTGCCGTCTGACTCTGTTTTCGTTCATGGAAAGTCGAACCGCATCAGTACGCGTGACTGGCGGTAGGTTCGCAATGTTATTCGACGATCAGTTAAATGTAATGGGATCGATGTTTACTTAGTCTTTTTGAATATTTGATTTTCTGGCCCATGGGTGGTCGAGTTTGGTTACCTACTAGAATATTATTGCCGATTATGGTGATTTATAATTAAAAATTATGTGGACAAAACGTGAATTTGTTTAGATTGCGCACTCGTTGTTTTGTGGACAGGGCTATGTTTATGTTATGTCCTGTTTACATTTGTAAAATTGTCTACATCACGTTGAAACTATTACTAAAAAAATTCTGGAATTCCTGACGATGCAAGACATTCTATTGCAATTTCTGTGGTAAAAGTTGGTAAAATCTATTAAATAATTGTTTTTTACGTACAATATATGTGCTACCGCACATCCATGTGGTTGTTTAAAAACTAAGTGTGTCCAGATTCACGATTTTCTGTGTTTAGAAAGTGATATTAAGTTAGTTAATTTGATATGGTCGACGTACAATCTTTCAGATCGTTCAGCCATTTCTACGTGCTATGTGCTGGAAGACATTTCTATTTTATCTTTTATAGCACGAATTAGGCGTTGTCCAAAGTTTGCTAATGTAAATCGCTTTGTGAATTTTTCTCTAACAAACTATTCCCCAGGTGGCGTTGCTGTTCTTTGATATGGTGTACGAAGAACACATTTCTAAGTCATTTTCCGTGATTGCATTTATAAAATATTTATTTTAGTGTTTCGGCACTACAAGTTTAGTGTTGTTTGACGAATGGTTAAATTCAATGGGAGTGGTGTTTACTTCAAGCTCGGAAACTTGATTTAAATAATTGTTACTACCACCCGCTCAATCAATTATTGTTAAATTGTATTGCCTATATATGTGTGTGTGGCGAAAGCTACAAACAGTTAATGCTAGTAACTGCATAGAAATTGTGCAGCCGACATTTCCAGTCAAGTTCAATGTATGCGAGACTGCTAGAGATGAGAGCCGCATATCTAAATTTGATTTCCATATATATTCAATGCGGTTTGATCCTCGATAGTCAGTTTGCCGTCGTACTTTGATGATGATCATGGAAAGTCAAAACGTGTCAGTGCGTTGCGGCTGGCGGTAGTTTTGTTATGTTGTTTGACGACTGGTTAAATACAATGGGATTGATGTTTACTTCAAGCTCGCAAACTTGATTTAAATAAATAAAAATAAGTTTAGTGAATGTTTGACTTGCGAACGTAAATTTTCTGATTTCTGCAAGGTCATCTAAATTTTTCCAGTGAATTGGATATCCAGAAATAGAAAGGGCTTGTATTTCATTGTTTTCAGTGCAATTTGACATTGAGATTTATTTATTGGAATTCGTTCGTGCTTCATCTTCATCTTCTGCTTCTTGGATGGCTAAAAGGTGAGCATTAGCATTTCTTTTTAAGTCGGCACTGATCCATAATATTTTTTTTGTGCTCATTTGCTCACGGCGATAATTTATTCATTATCCTAGAGAGATGCGATTAAGATTAAAATAGGTACAATGTAGAACTCTCGGAAATATTCAACTTCAAAAGTAAACTTCACGCTGATTGTACAGTGTAACATGAGATTGTTAAAGACAGTAATTTGTAGAAGAATGGTTTGCTTTCATTTTTAGTCAGGCTGCCCAAGGTGGCCGTCGCCCTTTTCCGCTGGTATGTTAGTAATTAGTGATGAATCATCCAATTGGATCATGTTTTTTATTAACAGTTTTCGCTTTTAATTCTTCCGCTAGAACGAAAGAGTCTTTTATTGTTAAATGATGATTGGTTGCGCGAACTACGATAACGATTATTTAGACCAAGGTTGCGGTCTTGATTTAGACACCAGTTTTGTTATATATATATATATATATATATATATATATATATATATATATATATATAACTAAAAATTGTGTGTGTCAAGTGGCAGGGTTACTAATTAGTTAGAGGGACAGACTCAAAATCAGACGTGTCCAGGTTCGAACCCTGTTCACGGCAAATTCCAAAAATTCCATTAAGAATTCACAATAAGGACAAAACCGGCCTATTGAATGAATTTCTCTTTCTATATTATACAATACTGAGGTCATACCGAGAAATGTATGCATATAGTAGGATTTGTGTTTATATTAAGTTTTTAACCTTGTTTTAATTTGATAAATGTTATCACCGCCGACGCAACCAATGATATTTTAATGTTACGTGTGTTCTCTGAATATAATGGAATTAAGTTATTAATGTGAGTCAATTTCCAATCAATAAATTTCCAATTTAGTCATTAATTATTAAATGCCGTGTTGAAGATTTTAATGTGACAGGACCGGCCAGAATCCATCTAACAAGTAGACAGAAACATTTCAATCTATACATGATGGTGGTCAAATATATTGCAAAATTAGGGATGCGAATCTACATAACTCGTTTGCAGTCATGGATTTGATTAAAAAGAGGAATTGTTATTTCCAGATATGAAATAAAAAACATTATATATTGTACAGAAGCGCTTTTGCTCCATTTCATCGACTGTTCTACTGCAGAAGAAAAACACCGGAGTTAATATTTTTTAGAAAAAAAGAAAGGTCCTTACCTACTATATACAATTATTCAATTTTTTTCTTCCTTAAGTATTTCAAAACAAACGTTTGAAAGGAAGTTATTATTATTATTATTATTGTTATTATTATTATTATTATTATTATTAATAGTAGTAGTAGTATTATTATTATTAGTAATATTTTTATTTATATTAATAGTAGAAATAGTAGTAGCATTACTTTCACTAGTAATACTTCTACTAATATAATTGCTATTATTATTATTATTATTATTATTATTATTATTATTATATTTATTATATTTTTTTAGAATAATTATCTGTATATTTTTAAGTAGAAGGCTTTGATCCATCGTGAAGTCAACCTGAGATATGTTTCGACAAATTCACGAAACATTTCAAGTTAGAATAAAAGTAGGGAGTTGCCATTCACTGCATGTATATAATTTAAGAAGGCTAAATGCGATTATTCGATTGCTTTTCGATTTCCGCCTATACTGAAAATCAAAATCCTTCATTTATTTTATTCTATTAACACCAAGATTATATTAAATAAAAATAGTTTTATTCAGTAGATCAATCCCAATCAGAAATTAGCAACCAATGTCTGGAACTAAAGTAAAGAAAAACGGTTACCTTCAATATCAGGATAAGATATAATTTGGAAATACGAAGAAATATTTATTCAATTTAATACCTATACTGATGGAAGCTCTTAAATTCTGAACTTTTTTTACTTACAGATAAACAACAAAAGTGGAATGTTTTACTCAATGTACACCGACTGAAACTTACAAGTATTGATCAACGCAACGCAGTCTATTAAGATCCCTTTCCAAGTTCATTCATTATTTCATTTCAGAATTTTATATTTTCGATTTGTTTCGCTTTTTTGAATATACTTATTTTTTCGGCCTAAAAATTTAAGATGTCTGAACCAGTTTTTCTCATTACACTGAAGAAACTGTTCTATTCGTTATTAATATTTCCTGAAATTTTGTTTAATATGAAACTGTTCTTTGTTTGGCTTTATCTAATTAATTAATATTGCCTTTTAAGAATTTTAAATCTTTATATACTAATTAAGATTTATTAATGAATTTTCAAGTAAATTTGCACGTGAGATATATTTAATACTTTTGCACTCAACATTATCATATTAATTTTCTTTTTATTTGATCCTATGACTCTAAAATTAATACACCATTTCCAGCATCTATTCAAAAAGTTATTGAAATTTAATTTATTCGTTGAAATAGCTATACACATATACTTTTTAATCTTTGTAAAAAAATTTAACTTATGCATAGTTCGTATATACGTTTAAAAATTCAGTACTATGAAGTGTATTAGATCATGTTTGAAAAGGACAATATGTGCCGCTTCTAATGAGTTTCAAAAAATTTTAAGCCTGCTTCTTTCTAATAATCGCATAATTTTTTTATGCTAACGATAATAAATTGTAACCAGGCTATACAAAACTCATTCACTTCTAAGTAGTTCCATACGAGTTATTTGTACTTCGGGAATTTTATTTTAAAGGATTCATCTTACTGTTTCAATGAAATATGCGTTGTAAAAGTTATATGGTCATTCAAGTTCCAGAAAACGTAAGTGATGTCTTCATGGGAAGTTCTATTGAAAACAGTGCGTAGACTATCGATAGCTTTTTTGTTTGGTTATAAGAAGTCACAAGACAACGTTAAAACGGTTATAATTTCTTTGTAAGTGAGAATGCAAATAGATGCCCTTGCTGGTTTTAAACCAAATATGCAATTCAAAACTATCAAATTTTCAGTGCGAAACAACAATAACACGTGCCTTTTCAGAAATAGTTTTTAAAAATAAATAATGCTTAATTAGTTTTAGAATGAAACCTCTACACCTGTGATGAAACTCAACTGAAATTTATTCTTAGATCACACAACATAGAAAATCTACCGCCAATCCTACGTAATACAAGTGTTTGTGTCATACGGAAATATTTTTATAGACTAGATCAGTCTTAATTTCACAACGGGGTAATATTTTTAATTTATTTAATTTTATGAATTAATAAGTTTTTTAAATTTATCATTTTAATCATTTCCTTTTATAATATAACCATATAAAATATGTACATATATATTTATAATTGTATTATATATAATATATTTTATGAGGAAGTGAAACCACACTTAATATCAAAGAGTATGCTTATTGTGGATAATAGCCGGTTTATTTCGAGAAGGCTCAATTACACAATAGTATATTTAATTGATATACATCTTGAGTTTTCATTTGGTTAAGTTGGTGACAACTAGTTTGATTATTATAATCAAGGTTGCGGTCTTGATATAAACACCTAACCCATTAAGTACATACATTTTTCAGGATAAACTAAGAAGTGTATAGTGTAGAAAAGGCAATTCATCCAGTAGACCGGTTTCGTCCTTATTGGGAACTCATCATGTACTGGCCAGAATTTGCCGCGGACATTGCCCAGGTTCGGTCCTGTCGCGGCAAATTCACAGTATTATGATGGTTAATAAGACGAAACAATCTACTGAAAACCTTTTCTATATGCAATTCTTAGTTTATACTGACATATGAAAGTAATTAATGGGTCAGGTGTTTATATCAAGACCGCAACCTTGATTATAATAATTTGTATCACCACCCGCGCAACCAATGTTCGTTTAACTAGTTTGATTTATAATTTTACTTCTATTTCTTGTTAGTCGTGTATTGCGGGTGGATTCGTGAGTGCATATGCGTATGTGTCTGTGTGTGTGTGTGTGCGTGTAGGGATCATTCTCATTGTATTACAGAGTGATGCTCGTGATTTGGTTATACATGTATTTATGTATTGTATTTTGACCAAGTGTTAGCTGTGTTGGCTATTTCGAATATTTTTCCGTACGTTGTCTTTGTTCGAATTCATTTTGCCACCTTGGTAGCACTGCAGAGTGTACTAATAACAGTATTGATCACTACGATTTTTTTAATGCAATCTATATCAATGTTTACCATGGTTTTGATGCTGTATTTTCTCCAGTTTGTTGCCAATCCGATCGACTGTTAATATACATTTTCAATGCTTTTGATAGAAAAACCAACCATTCGGCCTAAATATTTAAAAGTTTCACCAACATGATGTTTTAATCGACTAGCCACGAATCACACAAACCAATAACAATTTACTAGTTTCCAGGCAAGCCCGGACACCCATTAAATTAATCTCAGCAGAATTAAGATCGATATAACAACAAATTGAAGGAAACAAATTTAAACAAACATCAATACTCCAATTGTTAACAGTGACAGAAATGCACAGAAATATGGGCTATCAACACTGAAATCCGTAAACCCTACTCTGTTACCAAGGCGATAAAACGAACCTCCAGAACTAAGCAATACGAAAGACAAAATGAGGGGCAAAATCATTCGTGCACATAATAGCTAACAAATCGAACACCTGACCAAAACTAAAACCAATAATACCAGATTAACCAGATCCCAAACATCTCTCGCCAAAACAATGGGAATGGCCCCTACATACAAGCAGACAAACTCACAGACATTTACCAAACACTCTCACAAATAAATTTGCAATAAACCGCCAATAAGACATAGGAGTCAACTGAAAACCAGACGATTTTCCATCCAAATAATCAAATGAAATGACAGAATGTATATAGCTGAAATATAGATGTCCACACAAAATCAAATGAAAATCCAGTATGTATATAGATAGAAGGGCTCAAAGTGTAGATAAGTATTCTCAAAATAATCGCCCATTATCCACTTTGTTGTTAATTGTGCTTTATCATCCTAATAAATATATATAGTAAATATATGTTTATATGTATGTACTTATTAATATATATCATGCAATAATGTATTAACCTGTAAACAGTTGCTAAAATAGCAGGTTTTTAGAAAAAAATTCTCCCTGTTTTACCAAATTTATTCTGTTTGAAAATGAAGACTGTACTGTTCGCAAAATGTGTACAAGGTATATATATATATAAATAAGTACATATATATATATATATATATATATATATATATATAAATATATATAATCATTAACAATGCGAAAACTTTACGGTGCATAATTTATGAAAACCTTTTTTTAGGCGGCTGTAAAAACACTAGGTCGACTATTCATGTTAAATTGTTATAAATAATTTTACATAAAATATAAAAACAAGCTTAAATTATGCATGTATTACCTGTTGACTAAAAAGTCATGCTTCAAAGAGTTTGCACCGCCAATTATACAACATTAATTGGCCAGTTGAAAATTGTGTATAGGTAAAACTTCCACCTCCTTCAGCTGACTAGGCAGCAAGCTAGAAAGTCCTGCATTATTGTGATTACACTGACATTGAAGCAGAAGTTGCTATTTCCAGTTGATCTTATGTGGGCTAACTTCATACTAGGTAAAAAATATAACAAAAATATGAAATCTATTTTGTTAGTAAACTTTATTATCTTTTCTGTGCAAAATGTTTTCACACTAGATATTTGAGCCACAATTTTATAAATGATTTTTCTATTAATTTTAAATATAGCCAAGTTTTTCAATATGTATTTGTTCAATTTGAGCCGCTATTAATTGCACAAACAATGCCATTTGTGGAGTGCTTATTTATGAAATAATCAAATTTTGGATTGTCTGTAATTTTAAATTTATTTATTGAATATTTTGTTCACGCAAATAATAATGTCTAGCAACTTTCAATTGTATTCCATCACATTGTACAAATAGAGAAAGTTAATCTCTATGACGTATCTATTCGCTCAGATTATTTCTTCTTACTTGACCATTTCATCGTAAAAAGTGTTTTAGCAATAATATCGATTATTAAAAAATTTAATTTATACGAATAAAAAATCATTGGTAGCACGGGTGATAGTAAAAATTCTTCAAATCAAGTTTTCGTGCTTGATATAAACACCAAGCCCATTGTATTTAACCAGTCGTCGAACAACATAGAAAAACTACCATCACTGCACTACAAATAATTTTAGCAGCAAGAATAAAAGCTTTTGATCATTTTATTGATTAAATTGGAAGATCATAGTACACTTTTTCATGGAATGTTAAAATTTGCATGATAGCAATTTGTGAGACTACAACTGCATATTGAATCGAGCGATTAGTAAACATTTCGTATGTGCTGAGTGACAAGAGGTCACTTGTTTTATGTTTAAATCTCTTGCATAAATTATTCATATCAAACTTGGAAAAAAATGATCGTACTGGAAGTGCGAAAAATGTTTTCAACTTTTTTCCATAATATTGGCAAAAGTACACATAGTTGTCTTTTATAATTAAAATTATATTTTATGCAATTGGTATACTAGACATTTTACTGATTTTTTATTCGCTGCTCTTTGAATTTGGCTTGTTTCGTGTTCTATCGAACGTGTATTGATTTGGCTTCACCTATTAAATGAGTTAAATAGATTTCTCATCTAAGCCTAATAATTTCAAGTAAATTTAATAAAATTGTTTAAACTTACGTAGCTAATTTCTTGCGCGTCGTACATCATCATGATAATATTTATCTGAATTTTTACACGATATTAGCTATTTCAATGAGTCTTGTCTCGTAATAATTCTGAGCTTATTACTAATAAATGAAAATGAATAAATACACAAATGTGGATTAGGTACCGTTTTTACCTAGTAAGATATTAGCTTAAATAGGATCGAACAGTTATACCGAAGTCAATATGAACGAAAGGTACACTTTTGACCACATACGTTTCGAGCTTACCTGCGACTCATCATTAGGTGCCGATACTACGATCTACACGAACTGTATATTGGGTCATGGAAAGTGTAACCTGTGTAGACTCGTATTTTATTATATAAACTGAGTTGGATGTGAAGTCACAATGCCGAACAATATTTCAACTCCATTATTGCTTGTACACATATACTTTATAGGAGATATTACCTTTTCAACTGTCCAACATTTCTTGACCAGATATGTAGGTTGAAGAGGGCATAGTACCGGCTCCTATGGATGAGTTTTCATTTAGTACGAAACGCATTTGTACATCAGATTAAACCTTTCGTTTATACTGACTATCGTTTAACATTATGGTCCTATTCGAACGGATTTTTTACTAGGTCAGCAGCAAATAATACACAATTGCTTATAGATTAGTTCTCCGCAACAAAAAATACATAGCTAATACATAGATAAACAATCAAATTATGGGATCCATGTTCTATTCTATAGGGCACTCCAAGTGGCACGGTTCTTTGAAGATCAAAGAAAGATTGCAAAGTTTGTAGGAATGGAATATATTACCTAATTGACGCCTGCATTTAAGGCACTAAATTGTAAGCCCACCATCTGGCTGGTCCAGTAATGATAGAAAAAACACGCTCCCATCTCCTAGACGTATGCCAAAAATATTCGAAATTGGACTAACTTTTCGATAGTTTCACAATGCTTAATAAATACTTATATAAATAAGTACATATATATATATATATATATATATATATATATATATAAGCTACGTTCAATTAGATAAATATCAAAAGTAGAAAATATAGGTGTAATTGTTTTTGAGTGATAACTTTAAATTAATTGATATGGGAGGGGTTTTATGAACTCGTGCAAATGCTTTTACCAAGCTCTTCAAGCTATGCCTAATATCCATAAGCGTGAAATCAGTATCTTCGAAAAAATTAAATCAATCCTGTGATAGATTTGCTCTGAGCAACTTCAAATAAATGTTGTCGGTAATTTACTTGATCTGTGGTTTGACTAACAGAGTCTGTATTCCAGCTGTTTCGTTTCTTGAAAACATTTCGGCGGCTTTTGGTGGCCTCCAACACTTATTATTAAAGGTGAAATGAAGAAGGCGGCCGCCAAAGGCTGCCAAAATATTTTCAAGAAAGAAAACAACTGGAACTCTGCCTTTGCTATTTAAAGCACAAACCATTAAGTACATAAATTTGTCAGTATAAACTAAGAATTGTACAGTGTAGAAAAGGCAATTCATCCAGTATATCGGTTTCGTCCTTATTGGGAACTCATCACGTACTGGCCAGAATTTGCAGCGGACAGGGCTCGAATCTGGGCACGTCTGCTTAGGAATCTGGTGCTCTAACCACTGAGTCACACTGCTGCACAAGAAACGTAATTCATCCATTAGACCGGTTTTGTCAGTGGTTAGAGTATCAAATTCCAAAGCAGACGTGCCCAGATTCGAGCCTGTCTGCGGCAAATTCTGGCCAGTACGTGATGAGTTCCCAATAAGGACAAAGCCGGTCTACTGGAAGAATTGCCTTTTCTGCACTTGACAATTCATAGTTTATTCTGACATATGTAAGTAATTAATGAGTCAGGTGTTAATATCAAGATCACAACCTTGATTATATTAAATGTTATCATCGCTCACGCAACCAATGTTCGTTTAATTTTAAAAAAACAGATCAGGTAATTTTGATAAATCCAGCTTCGCCATATTCTTCGCTTAGAATTTCAGAAAATATTGTTTTAGGTAAGCTGAAGGATAGAGAGTGAATGAACTTTTGCAGTTTCTAAAAGCCAGAAATTTAAATTAAAATTTGTCTGTTTTATAAACCGTGGATTAAATGGCTCTGCGGACAGGAATATACTCTTTTATAAAGCAAGCCGAGATTTATTTACCTTTTGGAAGAATATGAGTACTCGTGTGAATCTGATTAATTTAACATAAACTGATCTATGTTGTGATTAAAACTGGATAGGTCCCAGTCAGATAATTTTTGTGGTGGAGAATTAATATATATGCAATTCTGTATTAGTTGTTGCGTACCTAGTAACAAATAAGTTCAAATATAACCAGAAGGATAAACCAAAGTTAGCCTGAACGGAATGTATAATCAAGCGACTCATCAGTAGGAGCCGATATTATGCTCTTTACTCAATATATATTTTACTGAGGAATGTGGTAAAAGATTGGCTTGTTTAATGGCAACTAATTTCATTTCGTTAGAAAAGTGCACATCACATTTGTACGTGCGTGTGTATGGATAACGTATTTGATTAACTTTACTTAATACAAATGTACATGCATCTAAGTGAATCCGTAGCCAATGGGTGTAAAGCTAACCTTCATACTTGCCAGAAAAAAATTTTATATTAAAATTTGAAATTATGTACTACCAGGTTAATCTTAATAGATGGGGCGGGGGCAAGACAAAAATAACGGCCGAGTAAATTACCAAAATTTAGTAAAATGGAGGCTTATTTAAGATATAAAATAAAATGAGTGATGATAAGAGAATAAAATTAGTAAAATTACTCAACGAAAGAAAAAATTAAAGAATAAGCGTTTAACCCACGAAGAGCCCTTAATTAACAGGTACAATAAAAGGACAATTAAAGGATAAAATTTGAAAGGCTTGTGCTATCAATATTGATGAAGCAGTAAATATATAATAAGCCCATCTTATTGAAATATTCTCAATCAATTATTGGAAATATTTTCAGCTTCTGCTTTGTTTACTCATCTTTTCAAAACGTTAGCTAATGTTGTATGCAAAATCGAATCTAACGATTTTTTCACCGCTGTTTCATTCATAATATCCTCTCCAGATTTAATTTTAATAGATACCCAAAGCCTACGTATCGCTCTGCGTCTAAATTTATCCAATGTTATTGTGTGTCCCGTCTCTATTTCATGACAGGCAAGGTTAGATATAGTTACAGGTAGAAACTTACAGGGAACTATGTTCATCTCTTTCTACCTGGATTAAGCGCATGATTTTACCACGGAATAAAAAATTGCATGGAATTTAATACACTCCTGCTTTTTCTAAGGTTTCATTTTCACTTTTTTGTTAGTAGTTTAAGATAGCGCTTTCTATCCGATACGGATGATTTGACTTGAAAAGAAGAAGTACTCCCAAGAAAGTGTCCTTTCTAAAAATATCTTTTTCTAGTTTTTGACCATTTAAAATTAACTTGAAATCCAAAACGATAATTCACCTGATTACACTTTTGTGATTGTAAGTTCGCTTCTTCAATTAATTAAATTTAAGAAATATACCCGTTCATTCTCACAATGGTTCTAGATAATTGGAATGTTATCGAAGAACTGAATAGACATTTTATGCTTCAGTGGTGTATTATCAAAAATATATTTTTCTAAATAATGCATAAAGATGCTTGCTATTTGAATTGAAAAAATAGCTAGATCAAATCCTGAGTTAGTAACCTTGTGCGAAGTTGTACTCCAGATTATACTAATGGTCCATTATTTTAACTTAAAGCCTGTAGGATAATCTGATTGAAAAACTCAGATTTCGAATTATTAACTTATAGGTGTGAATTCCGCTTCGTTCATGTTATTCATTATGCAAAAGTAAATTTTAAAATTGGACTTATAACAAAATTTATATCTAAATGAACCAATTTATTATATTGACGGCTTTTCAATACCAATGTTCGGAATCGTCAATTAAATTTAAAATATTACAAAAATTATGATTTACTTTAATCAAACAAATTCTAAGTTTTTGAAAGGCGTGCTAATTTATTATCACCGCTGATATAGAATATGATATCTACGAAACATGTAACATTAGTTAAAGTATCGCGAAATGTTACACATACCTATGAGCAAAATGCTTATAGCATGGGAATATCACCATATGTGACATCTTTAAACAACATGAAGCTCAAAATGGAATATAAATCTGTATGTTTGGAGTTTATGACAGATTGCGTAAAGATCATTCAAAAATCAAAGTGAGATACAATGCCATGTTCGGGCACAACCAAGAAGACAACAATTTAGAGTGGACAATTAGCTAAAGATTTTGATTTAAACCATGACGACGTGGGCAATTGTTAACTTTACGTCTTAAACCAAATATTCAAATTGATTTCACTAGGGAAAAAATCATTATTATGGGTATTTCTCAAATATTTTAAATATGGCATATGGATTTGTGTTTTACAACAGTTTGCCTGGATGATAATTGTTTAGTCGCTCCCGGAAAAGACTGTTTTAAGTTTACTTTGGTGCATCCTAAAAATCACACCTTACGTAATTGCCTTTACATCGCCTTACACGGGGTTTTAATCCTCGCATCATCCACAGTCTTATAATAATTTCAAATGACTTGTTACGCGATAATTTTAGTGACAATATTGTCGAAATTGACGAACGTAATATTATTGTTGGAAAAGTCACATTAAGAGAAGCTTTGCTGATCGAGATGAAATGGCTGGTCAGTCATCTGGTGCACAGTGCTGACGCGGTTTAAAAGGAGCATCGGTTTTGCCAAAATAATGAATCGAGGGTTATGTTGCTCGTCTTGGCAGGCACTATCCTTATGTTTTAAGATATATTTTTTAACTTATAAAACGATAGGTAAACTCAACTCGTGTAAAAATTTATGCAGTTTGTAGTTAAATGAATTAATTGATGCTTGGTGATTTTTGTATGCATTATTATTATATTATCGATTTTATTCCATCATATAATTTCGAAGAATTTTGGAATATCACGCAAATTTCAGAATAGAGCTAAAGACAAATGTTGTACAATGTTTGCATATAATCCAACTTGGTTCAGTTTTCTCTTCTTAATTAAATATATAAAACACCAGATATTGCAGTCAAGTTGAGTACTGGAAAAAAGAAAATGACCTGTTTTAATTCAGTTTTCAAAACCTGCATTATAGTAAACTTACCTTTTAATTCAAAACCCACCCGTCCAATTATATTGCTAAAAAATCATAACATTGCACATTAATTAACGGCCGGGTGTCCACTGTTGCATCTCCGATAACATTTTACAAATATCCATATGCACATCACATTATCACCTGTTTACTTGACTCATTCCATCAAATTTCCTTACCATATCAACGTGGTAAAAGGAAAATTGCAAAACTACACTAATACTGAATCCCAAAAGTAACATTCTGAACATTTTTTCGTAAAGCAGAAAAAATAAAGGTGTTATGATTTATTAAACGTAATTTATGTGAGCAAGTTACTTAAGTTAAGGTACAAAAAGTGTTTAGGAATTACCTGTTTTTTATAATTCCTGTGCTACTTCAGACCTATGTACGACTATTAAATTTTTAGGCAATTTTATTTACCTTCTAATTTGAGTAATATTGCTCACATTAACATATTTCTTAAGAATACATAATACTGCTCAGATAAAAGAGTATATAATCTGCGAAAAATATTTGAAAGTTATTTTAAATAAAATCAGTATTTAAATTTACCTATGTTGAATGAATTAATTACTTCAATCAACTGCAAGTAGGATCTAGTTAATCAATAAAATTTGATGCAGAATATTTTTAAATGATAAAATGCTTTTTTCTGTGATGAACTGTAGATTTATTGCAATTGATAACAAATGTGTTTGAGCTATAAATCAAAACGCACTGCTTTTGCCTGGACCTAAGCTGTGGCGCAAGGAATAAGCCAGAAGTTGGCTTTTTTGATATTCATATTTATAATTTTATCTTACTAATTTCTGTACTGCATTTAAGTCTGCATTTTTAAAACTGATCTAAACATAAATCTCGTCGTTCGCTCAAATTCTTCGAACTTCGCCATTTTCACCAAATTTCTTTTCCGTTTATCTGTTGACATTAAGCCATCCGCACAAACAACCCTTTTATCTACAAAAGGTTGCATTTTCTTCACGTAAAAAATAATTGAAAACTTGGAATATTAGTTTTTTTGCAAAATAATTTATTATTTATATGATAATTATTTTGTTTGCTATAATATTGTTAATTATTAATAATATCCAAACTATTATTATTCTTGATTTTTGATTATTTTTATTACTAGTAGTAATTGTAATAAAAAGAATACTATTAATATTAAAGTATTGAAGTATCATTATTAAAATTATTAATGCTACTATTACAATTAATACTGTTTTAGAAGCTTTTAATACCACTAATACTATCATTACTTCTACTACTACTACTACTACTACTACTACTACTACTACTACTACTACTACTACTACTACTACTACTACTACTACTACTACTCCTACTACTACTACTACTACTACTACTACTACTACTACTACTACTACTACTACTACTACTACTACTACTACTACTACTACTACTACTACTACTACTACTACTACTACTACTACTACTACTACTACTATTATAAATATTATTAATCCTATTCTTATTATTATTATTTTAAATATTATAGACAGAGTTGTTAAAATTATTGTTAATATTATATTTATTAATATTTACAATAATTATAATATTGATACTTCTGCTGCTTTTACTATTAATAATAATGTCCCTACAACTATCATTGCGATTTTTATTATTACTAATGAAATTATTATAATCTTGAGTATAAATTTTGCTATGGTAATTAATATTATTTTTGAAAGTTTTATGTGAGAAATATGAATTAAAGGACTAGATAATTATTTTAATGCAATTATCTTAAAATATTGTAAATTAGTCATTGATGATTTCACTACTACCAGTCAAATATTCACAATCGCTTAAAGTCAAGGGATTATTGGATTCGTTTAAAGAATGAAGACACGAAATTAAACTAAGTGTTTTGATAATTTAAAAAAAGTATTTTTATAAATCGAATATAAATTTGTGTTCATTTATTTTTATGAATTTTAATTTGAATGAAGATAAAAATCGCATATTGATGCATAAATTTATTGCAAATCAGGAAAACATAGCACGAATAAAAAAGACCATTTGCTTTTAATTATAGTCCACCTCGACTTTAATAGCTGGTACTCTCTATAGTCAAATTTGTAAAGCAAGGAGCGGTAAATTTGTATTAAAGTCATACAATATGAAAAAAACACACAGGAAGCGGCTAAAGCAAAAGCTGAAGCACGTACATATCCACACCCACAGACAAACAATCATGCTATCTTTATTCAAAGAATGTCCAAACATACTTTGTTTATTTAGCTGATGATTAAGGAGGCTACATGTTACAGATTTTGCTATACGTAAAACGTTTTGGGTCTTTGCTTGAAAAAAAGTTGGAAATCCTCCTGAATGGGTTCGTGATTTTTAGAATTAATGTGTTCTGCTATTGCCAAAATCTTTTCCCCTATACTTGGGGTTTTTAGAAAAAATGGCTCTTAAATCTTATTTTTTAATTGATTTTTCCTGCTTACATAGCGGAATGATGAGCAATTATATTGGTTCTTTTCTATGAAAAGTAGCTTATCCTTTACATTTACGTTTTGTAGGCGTTTTATTGTGTCTACGAACATAAACCGTGTATTAACCATCAGAGAAGTCACTGTATTTTTAATTCCTTAAATAAATGTTTTAGACGGTGAATCCCTTTTACACAAAAGCATAAGGTGGTAAACTAAAGCAATGGAACTTACAATAGACATGGATGGCGCAAATGTGTCTTTGTGTGAGTCACATCCACGGAAAATTTCGAAAACTGCTTGATGAGCTCCAAAGAGGGACGAAATTAGTCTACTGGATGAATTTCTTTTGCTACCTGATACAATGTTTAGTTTATATTGACTTTTTAAATAAATAAATATATATATATATATATATATATATTGTCAGTATAAACCCAATATTACATCAGATATCAAAGGCAATTCACCCAGCAGACGATTTTCATCTGTCTCGGGATCTTTTGAAATACTGTGAAAAATTTTCCACGGATGGGATACAAACCCATTAGAATTTGTATTGGCTTTCGTGTCTCTATGCATTGCGTCACCGAAGCCGCATACTATAAGCACTTTGAAGTCATATACCAACTTATATTTTATAATTAGCGTTTCATTCACGCAATACCCGTTTTGAATCTCTTATTACCTGAAGATCTAAATAACCACTCCGGATCTGTCATTGTACAACATAAACGATGACTCTTTCTGATTTTATATTGATGCGAAATATGACAGCAGGATTATGGTCATATGTATGTTTTCAGTATACAATTAATATTTCATTTGCCAGAAAAGAGAGTTCATCCAGTACATCGGTATCGTCCTAACGTGGAACACTTAAGGGAATGTCCAGAATTTGTCAGAGACGGGATACAAACCTGGACAGGCAATTTGAAAATTTAAGTTGGTATATAACATACCTGAACAATCAGATTATTGAAGTTCCATAAATTGCTTTCCCCATGTACACAACCGACCAAAACCATAGCGTTTAGCTCAAATAATATTGTTTATCCGCAAAGGTTTATCTGTGGCTAACTCATTTCATTTATTGCAATTAGCCATTAATTAAATACCACGTCTGTAGAAAAGACGTGCAAAGTTTCAATGATATGGTGCGCAATTGCAGATGAATAAATACCAATGGATTTAAACAGGCGTTTTAATAACAATGTCTCTTCATTCGACTAATTAACCATCTACTGGAGTAACAGGAGTTCAGAAATTGTTGTAATTCTCAATTGCGTTGAACTATAGCCTAAATTGATATCCATTAGGATGGTACCATGTACTTCGAAACCGTAGTGTTAGTACCATGTACCTTTTCAGTACAATAATGTTAGTATCGGTTAATAACACATAGCCATAGTGTTAGTATCCTTTACAGACTAGCTATGTATATCATATAGCGTGAGATAGCGTTGAAGTCGCATTGTCGTTGACTTTAGATGATGTTAGTTTCACTATTGCAGGTTTACACATTCGTCTAGGAGCTTGTACCGTCCTATTAACCCACATTCTTGACCAAAATATATAGTGGTTAAAGGGCGTAATACCGGCTCCTACTGATGAGTCGCCAGTAAGCACGAAACGAATGTGCATGAGATTATACTTTCCGTTCATGCTGCCCTTGGTTTATCCTTCTGGTCACAACTGAACTAATTTGTTACTAGGTTCGCAAAACCTAATACATACTTGCATATATATTAGTTCTTCGTAACAAACAGTATTTAACTGTAATATATTGAATTGAATGATGTCATGCTTACCACGAAATGTGATAACTGATATCGATCAAGGCCAGAGTGTATGGATTTACTGGAGTAACAGGTGTTCAGAAATTGTTGTAATTCTCAATTTCGGTGAACTTTAGCATAAATTGATATCCATCAGGTTGGTATCATGTACCGACTCGGAAACCATAGTTTTAGTACCATGTACCTTTTCGATTCAATAATGTTGGTATCGGTTACTAACACAATAGCCATAGTGTTAGTATCCTTTACAGACTCGGTATATATATTATATAGTGTGAGTTAGCGTTGAAGTCGCATTATCGTAGACTTTACATGATGTTAGCTTCACTATTGCAGGTTTACACATTCGTCTAGGAGATTGTACCGTCCTATTATTCCCACATTCTTGGACCAAATATATAGTGGTTAAAGGGCGTAATACCGGCTCCTACTGATGAGTCGCCAGTAAGCACGAAACGAATGTGCATGAGATTATACTTTCCGTTCATGCTGCCTTTGGTTTATCCTTCTGGTCACAACTGAACTAATTTGTTACTAGGTTCGCAAAACCTAATACATACTTGCATATATATTAGTCCTTCGCAACAAACAGTATTTAACTGTAATATATTGAATTGAATGATGTCATGCTTACCGCGAAATGTGATAACTGATATCGATGAAGGCCAGAGTGTATGGTTTAACTGGAGTAACAGGTGTTCGGAAATTGTTGTAATTCTCAATTTGGGTGAACTTTAGCATAAATTTATATCCATCAGGTTGGTATCATGTACCGACTCGGAAACCATAGTGTTAGTATCCGGTACTCATCGATTTCAAAAAAGGTATCAGTTACTAACACAATGCCATAGTGTTAGTATCCTTTACAGACTCGGTATATATATTATATAGTGTGAGTTAGCATTGAAGTCGTATTGTCGTTGACTTTAGATTATGTTAGCTTCACTATTACAGGTTTACACATTCGTCTAGGAGATTGTACCGTCCTATTATTCCACATTCTTCTACCAAATATATAGTGGTTAAAGGGCGTAATACCGGCTCCTACTGATGAGTCGCCAGTAAGCACGAAACGAATGTGCATGAGATTATACTTTCCGTTCATGCTGCCTTTGGTTTATCCTTCTGGTCACAACTGAACTAATTTGTCACTAGGTTCGCAAAACCTAATACATACTTGCATATATATTAGTTCTTCGCAACAAACAGTATTTAACTGTAATATATTGAATTGAATGATGTCATGCTTACCGCGAAATGTGATAACTGATATCGATGAAGGCCAGAGTGTATGGTTTAACTGGAGTAACAGGTGTTCGGAAATTGTTGTAATTCTCAATTTGGGTGAACTTTAGCATAAATTTATATCCATCAGGTTGGTATCATGTACCGACTCGGAAACCATAGTGTTAGTATCCGGTACTCATCGATTTCAAAAAAGGTATCAGTTACTAACACAATAGCCATAGTGTTAGTATCCTTTACAGACTCGGTATATATATTATATAGTGTGAGTTAGCATTGAAGTCGCATTGTCGTTGACTTTAGATGATGTTAGCTTCACTATTACAGGTTTACACATTCGTCTAGGAGATTGTACCGTCCTATTATTCCACATTCTTCACTAAATATATAGTGGTTAAAGGGCGTAATACCGGCTCCTACTGATGAGTCGCCAGTAAGCACGAAACGAATGTGCATGAGATTATACTTTCCGTTCATGCTGCCTTTGGTTTATCCTTCTGGTCACAACTGAACTAATTTGTTACTAGGTTCGCAAAACCTAATACATACTTGCATATATATTAGTTCTTCGCAACAAACAGTATTTAACTGTAATATATTGAATTGAATGATGTCATGCTTACCGCGAAATGTGATAACTGATATCGATGAAGGCCAGAGTGTATGGTTTAACTGGAGTAACAGGTGTTCGGAAATTGTTGTAATTCTCAATTTGGGTGAACTTTAGCATAAATTTATATCCATCAGGTTGGTATCATGTACCGACTCGGAAACCATAGTGTTAGTATCCGGTACTCATCGATTTCAAAAAAGGTATCAGTTACTAACACAATAGCCATAGTGTTAGTATCCTTTACAGACTCGGTATATATATTATATAGTGTGAGTTAGCATTGAAGTCGCATTGTCGTTGACTTTAGATTATGTTAGCTTCACTATTACAGGTTTACACATTCGTCTAGGAGATTGTACCGTCCTATTATTCCACATTCTTCTACCAAATATATAGTGGTTAAAGGGCGTAATACCGGCTCCTACTGATGAGTCGCCAGTAAGCACGAAACGAATGTGCATGAGATTATACTTTCCGTTCATGCTGCCTTTGGTTTATCCTTCTGGTCACAACTGAACTAATTTGTTACTAGGTTCGCAACACCTAATACATACTTGCATATATATTAGTTCTTCGCAACAAACAGTATTTAACTGTAATATATTGAATTGAATGATGTCATGCTTACCGCGAAATGTGATAACTGATATCGATCAAGGCCAGAGTGTATGGATTTAACTGGAGTAACAGGTGTTCGGAAATTGTTGTAATTCTCAATTTCGGTGAACTTTAGCATAAATTGATATCCATCAGGTTGGTATCATGTACCGACTCGGAAACCATAGTGTTAGTATCCAGGTACCTCATCGAGTACAATAAAGTTGGTATCGGTTACTAACACAATAGCCATAGTGTTAGTATCCTTTACAGACTCGGTATATATATTATATAGTGTGAGTTAGCGTTGAAGTCGCATTGTCGTAGACTTTAGATTATGTTAGCTTCACTATTGCAGGTTTACACATTCGTCTAGGAGATTGTACCGTCCTATTATTCCACATTCTTCTACCAAATATATAGTGGTTAAAGGGCGTAATACCGGCTCCTACTGATGAGTCGCCAGTAAGCACGAAACGAATGTGCATGAGATTATACTTTCCGTTCATGCTGCCTTTGGTTTATCCTTCTGGTCACAACTGAACTAATTTGTTACTAGGTTCGCAACACCTAATACATACTTGCATATATATTAGTTCTTCGCAACAAACAGTATTTAACTGTAATATATTGAATTGAATGATGTCATGCTTACCGCGAAATGTGATAACTGATATCGATGAAGGCCAGAGTGTATGGTTTAACTGGAGTAACAGGTGTTCGGAAATTGTTGTAATTCTCAATTTGGGTGAACTTTAGCATAAATTTATATCCATCAGGTTGGTATCATGTACCGACTCGGAAACCATAGTGTTAGTATCCGGTACTCATCGATTTCAAAAAAGGTATCAGTTACTAACACAATGGCCATAGTGTTAGTATCCTTTACAGACTCGGTATATATATTATATAGTGTGAGTTAGCATTGAAGTCGCATTGTCGTTGACTTTAGATTATGTTAGCTTCACTATTACAGGTTTACACATTCGTCTAGGAGATTGTACCGTCCTATTATTCCACATTCTTCTACCAAATATATAGTGGTTAAAGGGCGTGATACGGGCTCCTACTGATGAGTCGCCAGTAAGCACGAAACGAATGTGCATGAGATTATACTTTCCGTTCATGCTGCCTTTGGTTTATCCTTCTGGTCACAACTGAACTAATTTGTTACTAGGTTCGCAAAAACCTAATACATACTTGCATATATATTAGCTCTTCGCAACAAACAGTATTTAACTGTAATATATTGAATTGAATGATGTCACGCTTACCGCGAAATGTGATAACTGATATCGATGAAGGCCAGAGTTTTTGGTTTAACTGGAGTAACAGGTGTTCGGAAATTGTTGTAATTCTCAATTTGGGTGAACTTTAGTATAAATTTATATCCATAAGGTTGGTATCATGTACCGACCCGGAAACCATAGTGTTAGTATCCGGTACTCATCGATTTCAAAAAAGGTATCAGTTACTAACACAATGGCCATAGTGTTAGTATCCCTTACAGACTCGGTATATATATTATATAGTGTGAGTTAGCATTGAAGTCGTATTGTCGTAGACTTTAGATGATGTTAGCTTCACTATTACAGGTTTACACATTCGTCTAGGAGATTGTACCGTTCTATTATTCCACATTCTTCTACCAAATATATAGTGGTTAAAGGGCGTAATACCGGCTCCTACTGATGAGTCGCAAGTAAGCACGAAACGAATGTGCATGAGATTATACTTTCCGTTCATGCTGCCTTTGGTTTATCCTTCTGGTCACAACTGAACTAATTTGTTACTAGGTTTGCAAAACCTAATACATACTTGCATATATATTAGTTCTTCGCAACAAACAGTATTTAACTGTAATATATTGAATAGAATGATGTCATGCTTACTGCGAAATGTGATAACTGATATCGATGAAGGCCAGAGTGTATGGTTTAACGGGAGTAACAGGTGTTCGGAAATTGTTGTAATTCTCATTTTGGGTGAACTTTAGCATAAATTTATATCCTTCAGGTTGGTATCATGTATCGACTCGGAAACTATAGTGTTAGTATCCGGTACTCATCGATTTCAAAAAAGGTATCAGTTACTAACACAATAGCCATAGTGTTAGTATCCTTTACAGACTCGGTATATATATTATATAGTGAGTTAGCGTTGAAGTCGCATTGTCGTTGACTTTAGATGATGTTAGCTTCACTATTGCACGTTTACACATTCGTCTAGGAGATTGTACCGTCCTATTATTCCACATTCTTTGATCAAATATATAGTGGTTAAAGGGCGTAATACCGGCTCCTACTGATGAGTCGCCAGTAAGCACGAAACGAATGTGCATGAGATTATACTTTCCGTTCATGCTCCCTTTGGTTTATCCTTCTGGTCACAACTGAACTAATTTGTTACTAGGTTCGCAACGCATAATACATACTTGCATATATATTAGTTCTCCGCAACAAACAGTATTTAACTGTAATGTATTGAATTGAATGATGTCATGCTTACTCGCGACATGTGATAACTGATATCGATGAAGGCCAGAGTGTAGGGATTAGCTGGAGTAACAGGTGTTCCGAAATTGTTGTAATTCTCAATTTCGGTGAACTTTAGCATAAATTGATATCCATCAGGTTGGTATCATGAACCGACTCGGAAACCATAGTGTTAGTATCCAGGTACCTCATCGAGTACAAAAAAGTTGGTATCGGATACTAACACAATAGCCATAGTGTTAGTATCCTTTACAGACTCGGTACATATATTATATAGTGTGAGTTAGCGTTGAAGTCGCATTGTCGTAGACTTTACATGATGTTAGCTTCACTATTGCAGGTTTACACATTCGTCTAGGAGATTGTACCGTCCTATTACTCCCACATTCTTGACCAATATATATAGTGGTTAAAGGGCGTAATACCGGCTCCTACTGATGAGTCGCCAGTAAGCACGAAAAGAATGTGCATGAGATTATACTTTCCGTTCATGCTG
>JAQBSW010009555.1:0-28201 GCA_029291075.1 Eudiplozoon nipponicum
GTGATAACTGATATCGATCAAGGCCAAGGTGTATGGATTTACCGGAGTAACAGGTGTTGAGTAATTGTTGTAATTCTCAATTTCGGTGAACTATAGCATACATTTATATCAATCATATTGGTACCATGTTCCGACTCGGAAACCATAGTGTTAGTACCATGTACCTTTTCGGTACAATAATGTTGGTATCGGTTACTAACACAATAGCCATAGTGTTAGTATCCTTTACAGACTCGGTATATATATTATATAGTGTGAGTTAGCGTTGAAGTCGCATTGTCGTAGACTTTATACGATGTTAGCTTCACTATTGCAGGTTTACACATTCGTCTAGGAGATTGTACCGTCCTATTATCCCACATTCTTGACCAAAATATATAGTGGTTGAAGGGCGTAATACCGGCTCCTTCTGATGAGTCGCCAGTAAGCACGAAACGAATGTGCATGAGATTATACTTTCCGTTCATGCTGCCTTTGGTTTATCCTTCTGGTCACAACTGAACTAATTTGTTACTAGGTTCGCAAAACCTAATGCATACTTGCATGTTATAAAGTGTATGCAGTGAAACTACGGATAGATATTCAGATGATGATAAATCATGTTGTAGGTTGTTTTCAAGTTATTGTAAGAGGTTTTGCGGGGTAACTGTCTATTTAATGATGCTATACCATTCCTACACATGCCTGGTAGCGGATATTGAGATCCGTGCTTATGATTAGTCCCCGAACTTTTTCCGATGGGTGATGTGAGAAGTCTAAGTCGAAGCATCATATTTTTATTTAACACAATTTTGCAAAGCAAAATCACAATAAACAAAATAAATAAATCCAGAATGTCTCGGCAGAATTGACATTTTTATGTAAACGAGAAATTATTTAAATTGTATACATCCAGAATGTTTTGGCTGAATCATTAATCATATTTATATTAATGATTAAAAGAGAAAGAAGATATAAATCCAGAATGTCTTAGGAGTGCAATTTGGAGTCACTGATAGTTGATGAAAAGCACACAATATATAAATCCTGGCTTTGACAGCTAAAACACAGTAATCCACTGCATGCTACCAGCGTATTGCGCGCGGGTGTGTTTTATTATTAAACTAAACCCTATTAATTAAAATTAAAATGCATTTCATGAAATCTTAATTTAAACTGCTTGAAACTAACAGAGATTGTTGCTAAAATCACAGTTAAGAGAAATATTGTGCAAAACTACAATAAGCATTTATGACCTTAAAGAAAACTATATTTGTCAAAATTGAGCTTCGTTGGGTTGCAACGCGGAACCGCGCGCTACAATAAAACAAAATTATTGAATTTACTTATTTATATGAGACTTTTATAATAATAAAATTATTTGGCAAAAACGGTCATCTGGCTAAACAATTGAAACGATGAGACACAATTCAAAAGTAGGAATATGTAAAGTTGAATGGAATATTGACTAGCAAATTATTAAACGCTAAGACTGATAAGAGTTGGGTAAGAAAAGCGCTTTCACCAACTTTTTGGTAGTTCGTTTTTTAGGAGAAATAGATTCCAATTGACTAGGTAATAATCGATTAGATTAAGACTAGTAAAGAATCAGGGTATCAAAGCAGGATTTAACATTTTGTTAGAAAACGAGGAAGAAATATCTTCAGACATCGAACGCCAAAATTCTTCGTCGTAATTGTCGATTTTATGTAAGGTAGATTTCACTAGGATAGAGTTGATTATATTAAAGCTTTTGCAGAGTCAAAGTATTGGTGTAGTGTGCAGGATTAATTGCCTTTATTTGAACGAAATTAGGACTGTTTGAAGGCGTGGTAGAACCAGCTTTAGATATTGCCCGTCAGATTTCTTTATCAAAGTTTTCGAGTTTCTGATAGTTAGCTGAAGCAAAATTATGAGAATTAGTAGAGAAAATTATGGCATAATAATTAATAACATTAAGCAGAAAATAGGAAAATTAAAAAGTTAGTATATGAATGCCAATATGTGACGTTTAGAGTCTAAGGCAAGTTGTCCAATTTTGCGGCTAGGAAAGAAGAAACTAAACGCTCTAAAACTAGTTAAAACCATATGGATGAAAAGAGTATTCCTGGCGAAAATTGAATCAGTTGCGCTTCCAAACAGAGTTTTTGCATAGTAGTTTGATACGGAAATGTATGTGAACGGTTTTTTAAACTCGTGTAGAGGTGGGGGGCTAATTTCCGCAGGAAGTACGTAAAAAACACATGTAGCTTTGGAAAAGATTTTGTTAAATATGCAAGTATGTATTAGGTGTTGCGAACCTAGTAACAAATTAGTTCAGTTGTGACCAGAAGGATAAACCAAAGGCAGCATGAACGGAAAGTATAATCTCATGCATCACGCAACAGGTTTGCCTGGAAAATGGAAATAGAGAAGTTCCCAGATAAGGCTCTAAGCATACCATTAACATATGCCATTTGGTGCTGGAGGTCAACGAGATTAGACAATAACTTCTGAATTATTAAGGAGGTAGTAGAACCTGACGGCAAAATCTAGTTGATGATAAAAGAACGTGGTAAAAATTCAGATATATTTGTAAATCAGACGATAAATAATTGTATAGAAATTTATGATGAAATAAAAAGTAAATCCACAGAATATATATGTAAATTCGAAATGTAAGAAGTTTCTCAGAAATAAGATCAGATGAGAAATCTAGAAAATCTAAAAATAAATATAAAAACCCTATTTCAGTTCAAAATGATGGAAATACACGAGCAAGAACACTCAGGTTGTTGAGTTTTGCAAGATATATACTATATACATTAATATATTTATGTGATGCAATATATTTTATTTATTTACGTTTTCTAATTTTATCTATTTCATGGAACATGTGTGGTTTGAATCCAATTAAATATATTCTTTTATATTCTAAAAAAATTTCTTATACTTAAAGCAAGAGAAAATAAAGTGCAAGGCTGTCAGCACCTCTAAGCAACCGTTACTGCTCTGCTACTCTATTTATTAAAGGCGTTTACCAGCCCTCTTCACTATAACTACTTACCTGGCCGCTTTGCATAATGCTGCACATCACACTCACCGGAGAGTTATAATCTTTGTGGAAACTGTAACATCCCGGCTGGAAGGAATTGCCGTGCGACATTATTAAGAAGACTAATAAGAAAACGGATGAAGAAGTACTGTGAGTGGCCTTTAACAGGGTCTGAAATAAGTTCACCGGCTAATACCGTGAAAGTTAATGAATTTTTGCAATGTGAGAGTATCCAGAAGTCTTACTAGACACTTGCTATATCCTTCTATTTGTTGGCTGTTGATCCTTTGACTAGATGCACATGAATAAGTAGAATTGTCGAAGCAGGATGTGATAGTTGCTGTTCGAAGGCCTAGACTTGTCTTGTTTCAGATCTGTGGCAACATAAATTTAGCTGGAACACGTAGAAATCCGATTAATATAGGACAGATTACATAAGGGTGGATGCGCTGCAACAAGAAGATTGGTGTGACTGAAGACTACCCGTCAAGGTGACACACAGGTGGGTAGATAGTCTCTGAAGCAGAGAAGGCTACAGAAATCACACGTAGAGAGAAGAGCAGAATATTTGGTGTATGGTAATTGCATCGTGCTTATATAGACGCGAAGTCACACGCAATTGGTCAACGGTAATTTTGGGCATTCTCTTTGGTCCAGCGTTTTAAATTTCAACAGTTAGTCGTCGAATTGATCCAAGCCGTTACATCAATTTCCTCTCTGACAAAAAAGAAAAGGTAAAAGAATTTATAAAATACTATTGGCGAGGCTTAATTAGTAATGTAGGATAGAGTTTGGACCCAGTTAAGAAATTGGTTATTATTCTGCCAATAATTCACCAAAACGTATAGTAATGCTGGGCTAGTGCATCCTTGTTATTTGTTTCAACAATGATATGATGTCAAATAATTGCTACACGAATTGTTAGCTGTAGTAGCCAGTCACTACACGTGAAGCGAAATAGAGCAGTGTGATTGGTCATGAAAGCTGCAGCGTGAAAATCGCAAAGTGGATTGCAATTGAATTTGACAGGTCTAAGTTTTAACCTTGGCAAGCTGCATGGCTGTCAATGAGAGTTCGATACAACGAAAAGAGCTAGTGTGTGCTCGACAATGTTGTCATAATATTCGCATTGAATGCGTACAGTGTAAATGGTGAAATTGCGATATTCATGATACTGGCCTATACCATGATATGAAACCGATGACAATTTAGTGTGGCTAAACAAAGTTTTAGCTCTAAGTAGCTGTTCATATCAAAATAAGCAAGTGTTGACTCATGCATGAGCCATACGGTGTAACAGCATGATGACCAAAAAGATATACATGAAATTCTTATGATAAATATTAAAACTGTAATCGAACATTTTTGTAGGAATGGTATAATATCGAAGAACTGTTTAAAAATGCTACACAATCGTTAGTTAGACACAAACGGTTTTACCGCGTGAGAGAAGTAGGCGTGAGAAAATTAGTGAATCATATTGATTCAAGGAGATCAGGACATGTGAAATAGAGCGCACGTTGGTACACAAAAGCTAAAAATTTCATACGTACAATAATGACAAATAAATGGGGGGAAATTTATCAGTTACATGTAATGCAAAGTTATCTATTTATAGGTTGATATTTGAGGCATGTATAGTCTAAAACACTGTCGAATATTTATTAGTCGCCAGGATGAAGCAGTTCGATTAAAGGTTTCAACCTATCTATGCTTACCGATGTTGATGTCGTACCTCGCATGATTAAGAAATATTTCCACTGTCTGAACAAAATCAGGTAAGGACCGCAATACCTGGGTTGCAACGGTGCAACAGCTGGTCGCTACCAAGTACTACTTTGCAGCTGTAGAGCTGCTGGTGAATGAAGATTGGCCTAAGCGTATGTCTCGAATTCTGGACAGACATGTTACCGAAATGAAGACAAAGGCAAGAAGCTACGTTTTATGAGTCGTTTTCTGCCGGTTCTAAATGTGAGAGCTGACTAGGCAAGCGTGGGTGTATGCCATACAAGAGTTGTGACGCAGATTTTTTAATAGATTCAAGTGTATGGTAACGCAAAGCAAGTAGGACTTATGGTAACGCATCGATCCAGTTGCCAATAATGGACGAGGATTCTAAAGCTGCTTTGAGTATCAATTGTATTCTTTCTAACATACCGTTTGAAAGAGGGTGGTAGGCAGTCGTCTGCCGTAAAGCTCATCCCATGACACACAAGGAAGTTTTCAACCGATCGGAGGAGAAGCAAACTCCTCTATCAGTAATGATCTTGATGGGAACATCATAATGTTTTATACATTTATAGATAAAACCATTAGTGACTTCGTCTGCAGAAATGGTGCCAAGAGTTAAAGACGCAGGCCATCGGGTAAATCTATCAATCATAGTTAATAGGTAACTAAAACCTTGAACCGGTGTCAGATAAATTATGTCGATGTGGATGATGGCTAAGCGTGAAGTAGTTTGGAAATATTCCAACTTAGAATGAGTGTGCCGGGTCTTATCGTTTTTCTGGCAATTAGCACACTCAGCGATCCATCGTTTAGCGTTCTGCCTGGAATGAGAATTTGAGTGGATGGCGTCGAAAATTCTTCTCTGAAGGCTGTTCGGCAGAACTGGCTTATTGGGCTGCGTACCAGTAAAGTAAACATTAGGTAAAACTTCCCAAAGTCGGCATAAGATCTTGGCGGGGTGACGAGCTACTGATCAATAAATATGAGAATCACCGCGCTGTTCTTTTTGCAGAGGGGATTGCGTTAATCCAGGTTCACTGAGAATCACGAAATTGACTGCGAATTGCGAAGGCGAAGGTGGTTGTAGTGAGACGTCGTGCCTGGAAAGTGTGTCTGCAATGAGGTTTGATTCGCCATTAACATGGAAGATGTATAATTGTCATTCACTCAGACGTGACAGCGGACTTTCTACTCTGACAGGGTATTTTGTGACAGATGAAGTCGCCTTTGAAAGTCGATCTCTTTTGTGCGAGAAAAAATAGAAATTGTCGCCTTGTTGATTGTGTTCATCTAAGGAAAAATTTGGCATACGTTTGCTAAATTTTCCGAACAAAGCAGGAAATTTGGACAATTATAAAAGTAATTTAACAATTATAACACCAATTTTTAGGTAAAATCGACTGAATGATCTAAATGGTCTTGGTTGTCGTTTATACTTATTTAGACGGTGTTGATCCGCTGTTTTTTTGGCATTTGTCCTGTCTCTGACGATTCTTTCCGGCATTCAATTAAAATCTTATATATCTCCCAAAAGTTGATAGCTCAACGTCATCATCTGAATATTCATGTTTGAAAGAGACTTAAAGGACAATAAAAAGCATACAGGGGCTTAAATATGTATAAAAATTACTAACTATTAACTAAGCGCTTACCGAAATTTGCTTCTGATGTTTAAACACAAATTGAACGCATAATGTGGTACAAGCACATAGAAGAAAAAACGTTTTTGGCGATTTAACCACGGTAGATTTTGACAAAATTCTGCTTTCTCTCTTTGAAAACATGTTAAAGGCAGAGTGTGGTACACAAACGTATGTGAGATAATTTTTGAGCGTTTAAACCACAGAAGACTTTGACCAGAAATATACACAAACAGGATTAAATGAACATGAGGATCTGATGTAGAAATACTTCGTATTATATTTGCTAACGTCGATTATAATGTACTCCAAAAATTTATTCTGCTTTAATTTCTGATCAGAGATTTATATTAGCAAAGCAAGTTTTAACAGCAGTACTGCTATCAGTATCCTGCCGAGGTCGCACATTTTTAAACACCCCGTCAAGAAGTAAGTTCCGTTTGACATTACAAGAAGAATACAAAACAGGTTTTGTGAGATCAGTTTTATGTGGATGGCTTTTAACATGCACTGAAAAGAATACACCGGGAAATGCTGTGAAATTTATGAATGTTGCAATGGTAATAGTGTCCAGAAAAACTTCTAGATATTTGCTTAATTTTCCAGTTGATTGGCTGGTGTTTCTTTTGTGTGGACGCCCCGGAATAAGTAGAGTTGTCGAAACAGGATGTGTCAGTTGCTGTTCGAAGGCTTAGAATTGACGTGTTGAATATCTTCAGCACAATCATGGTGATCGGCACACGTAGAAATCCGATTAATTGAAGGTCGATAAAGTATAACTAGTTGTGTAGCAACAAGAAGCTTGGCGTGAATGAAGGTTAAACAAAGAGATGACTCAGTGTGGTAAACGCAAGTCCAGAAAGCGGTGTAGGTAGACAGTCAAGAGGAAAGACCGACAACAATCACGCGTAGCAAGCAGAACAGAAGTGGATCTGCCGAGGTAATTTCACCGTGCTTATATATATGTGCAGTCTCACGCCATTGTTCAATGCAAATTTTGCGTGTTTTAATTGGTCAAGGGTATTGAAATTTAAATTCGATTTTGACAATAATTTGGCGAAATAATTAGAACCGTTACAGAACTGTAAAAGGCCTCGGCTGCAAGTAAGTGCCGAGTGACATTGCAAGAAGAAGAACAGACAGGTTTTGTTTGAGAAAATTTTGCTGTTGATTGCCCTCAACAGGACCGGAATAGCACACATCGGAAAATTTCGTGGAAGTTAAATATTGTTGCAGTGTCTAGAAGTACTTCTAGATACTTCCTTTATGATCCGGTAGATTGGCTGTTGTTCCTTCCTGTGGATGCACCGGAAAAAGGAGAATTTTTGAAACCGGATATGTGATTTGCTGTTCAAAGGTTTAGAATTGTCTTGTTGAAGCTCTGCAGCAACACCGTGGTGGCTGGCATAATTAGAAATCCGACTAATAGATAGTCGATTACGTATGAATATTTGTGCAGCAGCAAAAAGATTTAAGTGACTGAATTCTAAGCGACGAGATGACAGAAAATTTAACGCAAGTCCACATGTCGGCGTAGGTAGACAGTCAAGTGGAGAGAACGAAAGCAATAATCCGTAGCAAGCAGAGCAGAAATGGCAATTGTGTGGAATGATAATTTCATCTTGCTTATATACATATGCAGTCGCACGCCATTGGTCAAACGTCAATTTTACTAGGTTTAATTGGTACAGCGTATTGAAATTCAAATTTATTTTTGGCAATATGTCGGCGAATTAATCTGAGTCGTTATATCATTTTTCTCTTTGATATAAAAAAAAATTAAAATATTCCTATCGACGAGGCTTGATTGATAATTTAGGGCAGAGTTCGAACCAAATTAATCAATTGATTATTTTTCTGCCCATAGTTAATCAGAAATGTACAATAATTTTGGGCTGGTTTATACATGTTGATTGCTTCAACAATGATATGGTGCCAAATAACCACTAGTAATTGCTACGCAAATTGTTAGCTTCAGTGACCCGTCATACCACGTGAAGCGAAATAGAGTAGTGTGATATAGTTAAGGAGTTGCAGTGCTAAAATTGCAAGATGAACTTTCCAATGAAGTTTCCTGATTTAAGATGTACACTGGGCAGGCTGAATTTCCGTCATTGAGAGTTGGAATACGACGAAAGCAGCTAGTTTGTGCTCGACATTGTGGTTATGAACACTTGCCTCCGAGCGTTTTGAGTTACAAGTCATTCAGCCAAACCCCAGTGCATCATTCAGCAGAGATATCAGCAGCTCTTCAAAAATTCAAGTCGCTTTTCGGTCTTAGAATGTCAGAGCTACGAGTCTCCAACACGATGCATCACATCGTCACAGAAGGACAACCTATGCAGTCAAGAAGCGACCACTGGCCCCTGTTAAACTAAAAGCTGTCCAAGAGGAATTTTCAAGGCTTTTTGAAGAGTAAATCATCAGACCATCAAAAAGTTCATGGGCGTCACCACTGAACTTAGTCTCCAAATCAAACGGATCGTGGAGAGTCTGCGGAGATTGTCGTAAGCTAAATTCAGTGACAAAATCTGATGCATATCCTATTCTAAATATTTACACCTTACTTGAAAAATTCAACGGCAGCAGTTTCTTCTTAGTGATTGACCTCAGACAAGCCTACCATCACATCCCGGTAGCACCAGAGGATATTAAAAACATTGCAGTCATCACTCCATTTGGCCTTTTCGAATATCTTTACATGCCTTTTGGACTTAAGTGTGCTACACAGACTTTTCAAAGATTCATGGACAACATACTTCGGGACGACTCTGCTTATTGTATGTCATATCTCGATAAAATAATGGTATTCAGTCCAGACTTAGAATCTCATGCCAAGCATTTACGAAATGTCCTCTCACGCTTATCCAACCACGGACTCAAGATCAACTGTGACAAGACGCAGATTGCAACTAGTTCCGTAGACTTCTTAGGGCATCGTATCACGCCACAAGATATTCAACCTTTGCCGTCAAAGGCGAATTCAATCAGGAATATCAAATCACCGACGACTGTTAGCAAGTTTCAGAAAATGCTGGGAGTAATAAACTACTATCGCAAGTTCCTTCCAGGCCTTTTAAGACAACTTTATACTTTGTGCAGGCACTTGCGTAATCGAAAAGTACTTAGGCAGAATTCCATCATTAATTGGTCATCCAAAGACGAAGATATACTTCGACTCGCCATGAACTCGTTAGCAAATGCTACAATACTAACGCATCCAGATTTCGAAAAGCCATTTCTACTCACGACAGATGCTTCTGAAATCGCTGTTGGAGCCAATTTGGAACAAGAGATCGACGGAGTTGGGAAGCCTATCAGTTTCTACTCGCGTACTCTCCAACCAGTAGAAACAAGGTACGACACTTTCGGCCGAGAACTTCTCGCCATCCATGACGCAGTGCGCCATTTTATCAGCATCATTGGCAGTAGCAGATTTGTTGTTTTCACAGATCATGCACCACTAGTTAGCGCACTTCGAAACGCAACTTCATCTATCGCCAAGTACCCTGCCAGAGTGGAAAGACAGCTTTCTCGTCTAAGCGAATGGCAATTTGACGTTTTTCACGTCAAAGGCAAACAGAACTTCATTGCAGATGTCCTGTCCAGGCCAGACGTCTCTCTACAACCACCTTCGCCGTCACCATTCACTGTCAACTCCGTGACACTCAGTGAACCTGCACTAACGCCAACCCTCCTGCGAACGGAACAACGCGGTGACATTCACATTCAAAGATCAATAGCCCGTCACCCAACCAACTTCATATGCCGTCTCTGGGAAGGCTTACCAATTGTTTACTTCACGGGTACGCAGCCCAACAAGCCAGTTCTGCCGACCAGCCTTCAGAGAAAAGTTTTCGACTCAATTCACTTCTTACAGATCGTTTCTGGGGTCACAGACTTAGGCAGAACGCTAAACGATGGGTCTCAGAGTGTGCAATTTGTCAGAAAAACAAGATCACACGACACACTCGTTCTAAGTTGCAAAATTTTCGGTCTACTTCTCGCCTAGTCATCGTCCACATCGACATAGTTCATCTGACAAAGGTTCAAGGTTTCAGTTACCATCTAACTATGATTGATAGATTTACACGGTGGCCTGCGGCATTACCTCTTGGCACCATTTCTGCAGACAAAGTAACTAACGGTTTTATCTCTGCATGGATATCCAATTATGGTGTTCCCAATGAGGTCAGCACGGACAGAGGCACTTGCTTCTCATCTGATCGTTTCAAAACCACTTTGCGGTACATGGGATGCATATTACGCCAGACGACTGCCTACCATCCCGAGCTAACGGTATGGTAGAGAGAAGTAAGTATAGACAGGTTGAGACCGTTTATCGAACCGCCTGATTCTCTCAGGCTCCGTCTGCCCTCAATTTCAATAGCCTACTTTGCATAACGCGTAATTGATACTTTTTTAACATTAACTTTACATTATTCTACGTATCAAAATTTTTTTTAACCTTACGTTATTTTTTCGCATTTATCTCACGTGGCATAACCAGCTGTTCTTAGCTAACAATTGTGTAGCATTTAAATACTGTTTGTTGCGGTGTAGCATTTTTGAACTGTTGGTATTATGCCATCTCTAAGGCATGCAGTTACCTTTGATTTTAATGTATATATTTTTACATAATAATGTATGTCTCATCTGACATCACACTGCCTATTTTGGTATGACCAGCTACTTGGAGCTAACGCTTTCGTGTAGCAACATTAAGTAGTTATCAGCTTCATATCATGGTATAGGCCACTTTCAATGCATATCTCAACTTCATCAATTGCACAAAGACCACTCTACAAATATCATGACCAAAACGTCGAGCACTCACTCTAGCTCCTTTGGTCGTATACAAACACATTGACGACGATCCAGCCTGCCTAGGTTTTAACTTAAACCTGGCAACTTCAGTGGCGATTTACCTCGAAATCCTCACGCTGCGGCTCCCAAATCTTACACTATTCTATTTTGCCTCACGCGGTATGACCGGCCACTAGAGCTAACAATTGGTGTAGCAATCACTAGTGTTTATTTGGCATCATATCATTGTTGAAGCAACCAACAAGCATACTTAAGCCCAGCATTTATGATACATTATTTTTTTGCTTAACTTGGTTCGAACTCTGTCATGCATTTCTTATCTAGCCTCGCAGACAGGAATTTTTTGTCTTTTATTTCAGAAAGAAAAGTGGTGTAACGACACAAATAAATTGCCGACATATTGCGTAAATTAAATTCAATTCGATTTACGCTGCACCAATAAGAAAAAAGCGAAACTTGCCGTTAACCAATAGTGTGCAAGTAGACATATATTTCTATGACATGGCTATTTAAGCACGGTAAATTTACCATGCAGTTCAGTTGTCGCGTTTGCCTTCTTCTGTGCGTTACGTGTGCGTGCTGTCTGCTGTCATCACCTACACTGATTATTGGATTGGCTTCACCAACATTGGCAACATCAGTAACGCCAATCTTGTTGCTGTACAACTAGAGAGACGAGCCAATTACTGCAGAACTTCAACGAAGTTACCCATCGAGATTACAACGCCACAACAGAAGGAACCACAACCCAAGTCAACCTAGGAGTCTAGGAGTAATTCTGGACGTCTTCACACTTACGGACCTTCTCGGCATTTGCCAGAGAACGCACGACCGGCCCTGTTAAGGAGCCCCTAACAGTACATATCTCTTTATTTTATAGCGCTTTATGTCTATAAAATATTTTTTGAGAATTAACTTTGCAATTTCCAAATAAAGTCGAAATTGGTCTCTATCGATGAATTTCCTTTTTGGAATTACATAATCCTTAATTTACACTGACATATATAAGTACATAATGATACAGGTGTTTATAGTAAGATTGCAACCTTGATTTAATTAATTGTTTGACAACCACCCGTGTAACCAATGTTCATTTAAATATATAACCGTTCAATTTAATACATTGTCCCCAGATAGCTTGGTTTCTGCCCTACAATGATAGATTGTGCTTGATTAGTTGAAACTTTATGTCTTAAGGTATGATATATAGGCTTCACCAAAAGAAAAGATTATCCAAGAAACAAAAGCTAATATATAACTCTAAAATTGTGTGCAGTATGCTACAGGGCGGCACAGTGATTGCAGAAACAGATTCCGAACTCGACATGCCTAGGTTTAAACCGAATCCGTTCCCGGGTGGCGTGAAGTCTGTTCTCCTGAATCAGATTTGGAGTTGTTAGTTGTGAATTTATTACTAATGGTATGCTATATATGCTACACACAAATGATAGGCTAATCTAGAAACAATAGTTGGTACAAAACTGAAAGTTGAGTTTAGTATGCGACAGGATGGCTCAGTGGTTAGAGGAACAGATTCCAAAGAGTACATGTCCAGGTTCGGGCCCTGGTCGCATCAAACTCTGGATTGTACGTGATGAGTTCCCAATAAGGACGAAATCGATATACTAGTTGAATTGCCTTTTCTTCATTAATTAATTCCTAGTTTACGATTTCAAATATTTGTACATAATAAAGCGGGGTTTTAATATCAAGATTTCAACCTTGATTTAATTAGTTCGTTAGGAATTCTGATTTGATGGACACGAAAACATTCTTTTTCGTTTAATACTTGTATTAAATATGTCTATTTTATTGGTTAAGGCTAATTAAAAATTTAAGAAACATTAATAGACCCAGACTAAATCTTGTTTCAAAAAATTGCTTTCGGCTTTCTCTATAGTGAAAAGTAAATATTTGAAAAAAAATTGAAAAATTGTATTTGAATATATTTATTAACTGTTAAATTGAACATGCTACTAAGTAGCATAGTGCCTTAACGAAAATTAATTTCTAACTTAAATATTAAACTATTCTCTACAAAATAAAACAGTTTACCTTTTTTATAGTATTGTAACACACAAATAAATTGCCGACATATTGCGTAAATTAAATTCAATTCGATTAACGCGGCACCATTGAGAAAAAAGCGAAACTTGCCGTTAACCAATAGTGGGCGAGTAGACATATATTTCTATGACATGGCTATTTAAGGACGGTAAATTTACCATGCAGTTTAGTTGTCGCGTTTGCCTTCTGCTGTGCGTTACGTGTGCGTGCTGTCTTCTATCATCACCTACACTGATTATTGGATTGGCTTCACCAACATCGGCAACATCAGTAACGCCAAGCTTGTTGCTGTACAACTAGAGAGACGAGCCAATTACTGCAGAACTTCAGTGAAGTTACCCATCGAGATCAAACGCCACAACAGAAGGAACCACAACCCAAGTCAACCCGAGCTGGACGTCTTCACACTTACGGACCTTCTCGGCACATGCCAGAGAACGCACGACCGGCCCTGTTAAGGGCCCCGTAAAAATACATAACTCTTTATTTTATACCACTTTAACCGATTTTGTAACGTTGTACGGTATTTACTTGAATCTGGGGCGTTTACAAATTTGGCGACCGCGCCAGGATACTGAATACTGTACTATTTTTTTGGTATAAATAAAACTGATTTTTTATCATTTATTTGGGATAAAAATAGATTAACATTTGCGTATACGTTTTCTTTACTCTGTCCATTGTCTTCTGGGAATATTTGGGTATATTTGTTCTCTTAAAGTCGTGGTCTACTGGGAATTTTGTTGAGTATATATGATCTCTATTAAAGTCGTGGTCATCTGGGAATTTTGTTTGGTATATACGTTCTCTCTAAAGTCGTGGTCTTGGAATTTTTTGGGTTTATGTTCTATTCAATTTTCCTACGTACAAACTGCACCGTACGTACTCGACAGATTCAACTGCGGAAGATTTTAATTTTGAAAGCTGTTAGTATCTACGTACAAAACTGTGACGTGTTTTGTGGAGGAACTTATTCATCTGTGTTCTGCGCTCATTCAACTGCGGAAGATTCTCTTTCAACTGTAGAAGTAGTTAGTGGGTAAGCGTTTCGTTTAAAGTATATTTATACATTTTCATCTTGCTTATAAATTTATGCTTTTAAGATCCGGTAAGATTGTTAGAATTTCAGGTCCAACTTTAGATATTGATGTTCCTGTTTGGGATAGAGATAGTGAACAATTCTTTATGCGCGTAGACTCCGATTTCTACCCGTTTCCTGATTATGACAGTCATCAAAACCTCTCAAATGTGTTTGCTAAATTACCTTCTGAAATGCAGCGACGAATTTATCCTAAGCTTGAGGCCATTAGGAAGCTACCTAGCCCCATTTTCAGCCTATAAAACGAAGTAGAATCCTTCCTTGGCCCCACAGAAACTGAGCAAATAATAAATAAATACGCACAGCTAGACATGCCAAACCTTGGCACCATCGAGATTTTGAGGGAATAACGGAAACGTTGATATAAAACCAATATATCTGATAATGAGGCTAAGGTTGTTTTTATTAACAATCTTCCCCAAACATTAAAACTCTTTGCCAGACAGCTTCACAACACTCTCTCTATAGATGACTTATCTGAGAGATGTGAGTTAGAATATAGGGTTTTGGAATCTAAGGTGAATCCGTCATCCTTTTGTCCACCCCGCAAGAAGATAGGCTCTCCTCTTTAGAGAGGACAGTAGTGAACATGGCTAAAGTTCTAATAGGATTTGCCATAACGAAATCCGAGCTAAATCCAGTGAATGCTCAACCCAAATTCATGCCTAAACCTAATTATAACGGTAGGCGACGATCAAGATCCCCGCAATCTTTTAACAGATATGCCCCAAAGAACTGGTGCTATAATCACCAGAAGTTATTTTATTCATGTCAAGTCTGTCTTTTTCGTTCTGAAGAATTTCCGAATGAGTGTTAATTTTCACAGTTGATGGAAAGAACAACAATACACAGGCGCAGTGGTGCATCAGGATCGGGAAACATCTGGCGCAGAAAGTAGAAGACCGTACTTTCTGCGCATCAACGGCATCAACGGCGCCACAGGGAAGAAACCAACTACAATCCGACATCCCTGTCGACTCTTTTCGTCCACGCCGAATTTTTCACATAGAGAGCCAAACGGACAACGCCGGTCGCAATCACCAGCCTACTTGTTTGCATGACCCGGCCAAACAGCCCAACGAGCTTCTGCACCTTCTTGATTTCAGAACTGGCGAAGAATTCATCGTAGACACAGGTGCGGCAGTCTCAGTTCTCAAGGGTGATTCAATGGCCGAGATGTCGCTAGGCGTTCTTCTCGCAACGGCTACAGGCGAGCCTATACCTACTTATGGCAGCCGGTATCGCACACTCAACATAGGTTTACGGCGTGAATTTACTCACAGCTTCATCGTCGCCAAGGTCTCACACAATATAATAGGCCTTGATTTCCTTTTGAAATTTCGGCTCATTGTTGATCTTTCCAATCAAAAGATCATCAACCCCTCCACCGGACTTGAGCAAAGTTTTTAGACACTTGCCTCCGAGCGTTTGGAGTTACAGGTCATTCAGCCAACCCCAGTGCATCATTCAGCAGCTCTTCAAAAATATAAGTCGATTTTCGACCTTAACAAGTCAGAGCTACGAGTCTCACACACGATGCACCATATCGTCACAGAAGGACAACCTATTTCAATCCAGAGGCGACCACTGGCCCCTGCTAAACTGAAAGCTGCCCAAGAGGAATTCTCAAGGCTTTTGGAAGAGGGAATCATCAGACCATCGCAGAGTTCATGGGCGTCACCACTGCACTTAGTCTCCAAATCCAACAGATCGTACAGAGCCTGCGGAGATTACCGTAAGCTAAATTCAGTGACAAAATCTGATGCATATCCTATTCCAAATATTAACATCTTAATTAAAAAACTCAACGGCAACAACTTCTTCTCAGTGATTGACCTCAGACAAGCTTATCATCACATCCCGGTAGCCACAGATGATATTGAAAAGACTGCAGTCATCGCTCCATTTGGCATTTTAGAATATCTTTACATGCCTTTCGGACTTAGGTGTGCTAAAACAGACTTTGTGAAGATTCATGGACAACAAACTTCGCGACGACTCTGCTTATTGTATGTCATATCTCGATGACATAATGGTATTCAGTCCAGACTTAGAATCTCATGCCAAGCATCGACGAAATGTCCTTTCACGCTTATCCAACCACGGACTCAAGATTAACTGTGACAAGATGCAGATTGCAACTACATCCGTGGACTTCTTAGGGCATCGTATCACGGCCACAAGGTATTCAACCTTTACTGTCAAAGGCGAATTCAATCAAGAATATCAAGTCACCGAAGACTGTTATCGAGTTGCAGAAAATTCTGGGAGTAATAAACTACTATCGCAAGTTCCTTCCGGGCCATTAAAGACAACTTTATCCTTTGTGCAGGCACCTGCGGAATCGAAAAGGACTTAGCAAGAATTCCATCATTACTTGGTCATCCGTAGACGAGGAATTACTTCGACTCGCCATCAACTCGTTAGCAAATGCCACAATGCTAACGCATCCAGATTTTGAAAAGCCATTTCTACTCACAACAGATGCTTCTGAATTCGCTATTGGAGCCACTTTGGAACAAGAGATCGACGGAGTTCGGAAGCCTATCAGTTTCTACTCGCGTACTCTCCAACCAGTAGAAACGAGTTACGACAATTTCGGTCGAGAACTCTTTGCCATCCACAACGCAGTGCGCCATTTTATCAGCATCATTGGCAGTAGCAGATTTGTTGTTTTCAAAGATCATGTGCCATTAATTAGCGCACTTCGAAACGCAACTTCAATTATATCCAAGTACACTGCCAGAGTTGAAAGACAGCTTTCACGTCTATGCGAATGGCAATTTGACATCTTTCCCGTCAAAGGCAAACAAAACTTCATTTCGGATGCCCTTTCCAGACCAGACGTATCGCTACAACCACCTTCGCCGTCGCCATTCACTGTCAACTCCGTGACACTCAGTGAACCTGCACTAACGCCATCCCTCCAGCGAACTGAACAGCGCGGTGACATTCACATTCAAAGATCAATAGCCCGTCACCCAACCAAGTTCATATGCCGTCTCTGGGAAGGCTTACCAATTGTTTGCTTCACGGGTACGTAGCCCAATAAGCTAGTTCTGCCGACCAGCCTTCAGAGAAAAGTTTTCGACTCAATTCACTCAATTTCTCACCCAGGAAGCCAAGCGACTGCCCGACTTCTCACAGACCGTTTCTGGAGTCACAGACTTAGACAGAACGTTTAACGATGGGTCTTCGAGTGTGTTATTTGTCAGAAAAACAAGATCACACGACACACTCGTTCTAAGTTGCAACATTTTCGAACAAGTTCTCGCCTAGCCATCGTCCACACCGACATAGTTCTTCTGACAAAGGTTCAAGGTTTCAGCTACCTTCTAACTATGATTGATAGATTTACACGGTGGCCTGCGGCATTACCTCTTGGCACCATTTCTGCAGACGAAGTAACTAACGGTTTTATCTCTGCATGGATATCCAATTATGGTGTTCCCAATGAGGTCATCACGGACAGAGGCACTTGCTTCTCATCTGATCGTTTCAAAACCACTTTGCGGTACATGGGATGCATATTACGCCAGACGACTGCCTACCATCCCGAGCTAACGCTATGGTAGAGAGAAGTAAGTATAGACAGGTTGAGACCGTTTATCGAACCGCCTGATTCTCTCAGGCTCCGTCTGCCCTCAATTTCAATAGCCTACTTTGCATAACGCGTAATTGATACTTTTTTAACATTAACTTTACATTATTCTACGTATCAAAATTTTTTTTAACCTTACGTTATTTTTTCACATTTATCTTACGTGGCATAACCAGCTGTTCTTAGCTAACAATTGTGTAGCATTTAAATACTGTTTGTTGCGGTGTAGCATTTTTGAACTGTTGGTATTATGCCGTCTCTAAGGCATGCAGTTACCTTTGATTTTAATGTATATATTTTTACATAATAATGTATGTCTCATCTGACATCACACTGCCTATTTTGGTATGACCAGCTACTTGGAGCTAACGCTTTCGTGTAGCAACACTAAGTAGTTATCAGCTTCATATCATGGTATAGGCCACTTTCAATGCATATCTCAACTTCATCAATTGCACAAAGACCACTCAAAAAATATCATGACCACAACGTCGAGCACACACTAGCTCCTTTGTTCGTACACAAACACATTTACAACGATCCAGCCTGCCTAGGATTTAACTTAAACTTGGCAACTTCAGTGGCGATTTACCCCGAAATCCTCACGCTGCATCACCCTAATCTAACACTATTCTATTTTGCCTCACGCATTATGACCGGCCACTAGAGATAACAATTTGTGTAGCAATTCCAAGTGGTTATTTGGCATCATATCATTGTTGAAGCAACAAACAAGCATACTTGAGCCCAACATTTATGATACATTATATTTTGCTTAACTTGGTTCGAACTCTTTCATGCATTGCTTATCTAGCCTCGCAGACAGGAATTTTTTGTCTTTTATTTCAGAAAGAAAAGTGGTGTAACAACAGAAATAAATTGCCGACATATTACGCAAATTAAATTCAATTAGATTTACGCTGCACCAATGAGAAAAAAACGAAACTTGCCGTTAACCAATAGTGTGCAAGTAGACATAAATTTCTATGACATGGCTATTTAATCATGATAAATTTACCATGCAGTTTAGTTGTCGCGTTTGCCTTCTTCTGTTCGTTACGTGTGCGTGCTGTCTCCTCTCATCACCTACTGATTATTGGATTGGCTTGCAACATTGGCAACATCAGTAACGCCAATCTTGGTGCTGTACAACTAGAGACGAGCCAATTACTGCAGGGCAACGAAGTTACCCATCGAGATTACAACGCCACAACAGAAGTAACCACAACCCAAGTCAACCCGAGCTGGACGTCTTCACACTTACGGACCTTCTCGGCATTTGCCAGAGAACGCACGACCGGCCCTGTTAAGGGCCCCCTAACAGTACATAACTCTTTATTTTATGGCACTTTATGTCTATAAAATATTTTTTGAGAATTAATTTTGCAATTTCCAAATAAAGTCGAAATTGGTCTCTATGGATGAATTTCCTTTTTGGAATTACATAATCCTTAATTTACACTGACATATATAAGTACATAATGATACAGGTGTTTATAGTAAGATTGCAACCTTGATTTAATTAATTGTTACCACCACCCGTGCAACCAATGTTCATTTAAATATATAACCGTTCAATTTAATAAATTGTCCCCAGATAGCTTGGTTTCTGCCCTACAATGATAGATTGTGCTTGATTAGTTGAAACTTTATGTCTTAAGGTATGATATATAGGCTTCACCAAAAGAAAAGATTATCCAAGAAACAAAAGCTAATATATAACTCTAAAATTGTGTGCAGTATGCTACAGGGCGGCACAGTGATTGCAGAAACAGATTCCGAACTCGACATGCCTAGGTTTAAACCGAATCCGTTCCCGGGTGGCGTGAAGTCTGTTCTCCTGAATCAGATTTGGAGTTGTTAGTTGTGAATTTATTACTAATGGTATGCTATATATGCTACACACAAATGATAGGCTAATCTAGAAACAATAGTTGGTACAAAACTGAAAGTTGAGTTTAGTATGCGACAGGATGGCTCAGTGGTTAGAGGAACAGATTCCAAAGAGTACATGTCCAGGTTCGGGCCCTGGTCGCATCAAACTCTGGATTGTACGTGATGAGTTCCCAATAAGGACGAAATCGATATACTAGTTGAATTGCCTTTTCTTCATTAATTAATTCCTAGTTTACGATTTCAAATATTTGTGCATAATAAAGCGGGGTTTTAATATCAAGATTTCAACCTTGATTTAATTAGTTCGTTAGGAATTCTGATTTGATGGACACAGGAACATTCTTTTTCGTTTAATACTTATATTTAATATTTCTATTTTATTGGTTAAGGTTGTTTTAATAATTTGAAGCATTAAATATACCCAGACTTAATCTTATTTCAAAATATTGCTTTTGGCTTTCTCTATTGTGAATATATATATTAAAATATATATATATATATATATATATATATATATATATATATATATATATATATATATATATATATATATTAAAAAATATATATATATAAATAAAAATTGTTATAGCTGCTAGTCTTGTATTTGAATGTATCTATTAACTGTTAAATTGAACATTCTACTAAGTAGTATAGTGCTTTAACGAGAATTAATTTGGATATGAAATATTTAACTATTCTCTACAAAATAAAACAGTTTACCTTTATTATAGTATCTACACAGAAATATTTATAATGTGCTTTTGAATGTACTCAAAGTGGATAAATTTTGAATCGAGTAGAATTTTCATCTCCAATGCAAATTTTTTAGTTTCGGTATTTTTGGAGACAAAACGAATTTTTACGTTTATAGTATATGCTTTCACACAGAGTTAATATAAGTAGAATTTGATATAAAACTTCAGGAATTTTAAACAAAATATAATCACATAGTGCAGAAGCCTCTATAATTAACAATTTCTGATTTTTTCTGTAACGGCTTGATGCTAATCTTTGTGTCCAGAAATTTCCTTCAGAATCATTTAAAGCTGGTATCACATTCCAATGTTAATTCCAAAGTAGATTTTCTTCATTTCCTACCATTTTAATTATTATTCTACCGTTTTTCTTTCTTTCAATTACTTTCCTTGCTCTGTGATTTTGTTTTAAACATTTTTTCGAGTAATTATGTTATGAAATATATTTTAGATTCACGATTTTGCCATCATGAATTTGCGTAGGAATCTAAAGAATGCATCTTCTCTTGCATGGTGATTTAACACGAATTCGTTGGTATAAGAATCCATTTAAAAATGGCTTTCCATAGTTCTAATTATTTAACTATAAAGCTTCGTTTCCTACAATCTTCATTTTAAGTACTACGTACATAATTATTTGGCAAAAGCCTCAAATTACGATGAATATTGGCACTGCAATCGAATAAATTATCTGCACCAAAACACTTTTTGACAATTTAAAGTCTACTTTGAAGCTAATGGATTTTAAGGAGTTTTATTGAAAATAGGTTCAGGAAGAGCTATTTGCAATGTTTTTTTTGACTGGTCATATGTCCACACAATTTGACACAGTACGAAACATGTAGGGCAAATACTGGCAAAATCACGTAAATAGCTGACAGCAGCATTTGCGCATATATAAAAAGTTTAAATTTCTAGTATAATCTATCCATTCATAAATAGCAGGCGGAATTTTAAAAATGGGTATTCAAACTCTGGAGCACTTCGGTTTTGGTTGTACATCTTATCCATGTACCACCAAAGACGCGCATTGCATGCGATTTTAATTAATATCATCTTCGTTTTTTGGATAGTGCTTCCTTTATCTACATCCTTTTGGGTATTGCTTTTGGTTAGAAGTTTTTAACTATTCACTTCTGATCTGTCATTAAAAGACAGAAAACATACCACCTATGGAAGTAGTTTATAATTGAATTATATCGACAGGACTTTTTAACAAATATTTTTATGTAATATTTAATGCATCCGAACAATACAAGGCCAATAGATTTAGCTATTATATTATAATTTATAATCGCTATCCTATATGGCATATTGTCTGTTATTTAATTAGCGACGAGTTTAAACATGTCGGCAAGACTGATCATAAAGCAAAATTTAAAATATTTTAAAAATTTGCACCAATGTGTTTCTTCGGTGACTTTGAGGATGAGTTGTTAGGTTTAGAACAGTATGTTTGTTGGTAAATATCTTAGGCGCGGAAATTATACCTACTATAAGAATTTAGCAAGTCTAGCAGATAGATTGTATTTTATATTTGCGATGTTTTTGCATATACAGGCAAACCATGTATGGATAAATCTCGGTAATTTAATTTTTAAATTTTTGAAATGGATGTATGTAAAACTTTTAGAATAAGATTATCTAATTTTACTCTGCATCACAACCAACTTGGCTTATTTGAAGAATAATTTGGCCAAGCTAAAACGACATTACTTAGCTATGCCTTGTTCTTGTCTACGCTGCGTAAGAATTTATCTTTCGACATGAACTTCGGCTCACGCAGCTTTAAAAAGAACTATTATTTCGTAGAACGCTTGATTGGCTAATCCACTGTAACTAAAACACCTAGAAGCATCAGACAAGAGCAGCAAACTGCCAAGTAGGACTAAGAGGCCGTTTGCATTTCCCTGCGTAATCATTCATGCCCGGGGTCTCCACTTTTATTACTTTTTATTGCTGTTTTAATTAAGTTTATCGATATCGATAAAAAATAAACTTAAAGGGATGTTACGCCAGCTAACTTGACATTCAATTGGAATGGGAAATTTATATACATATTTGATGAAAAATCTGCCAGTATAAATAAAAAAGATACTTTTTATATTCGTGTGTGTGTACTTATTCAGATACAGTTCACAACACTTTCAGTAACATTTATGAAATATCTTTCTAATATGTGTATGGACGAATAAGGTAATAGCTTCTGTGCTTGATGACATTGCCCTAGACTACACCTACAACGATGAAGTAAGCACTTCGTAAAAGAAATTTCAATTTTCAAAAAAATAATACTTATTTTCAGTTATTTTTTTTAAAGAAAATTATATATGGTTCGATATCTACAACATGCATAAAAAATTTTTATACCACATTCTTCTTCAGAGGCATACGTTATTTCCTCTACTGATACAAAATTACATCTGTTTTATTATTTCTCTTTCAGAGTTATTATAGGTAAATTACACAATTAAACCTGCGTTAATCAAGTAAGATGATATTTCAAACTTTTAATTATACATGATTCAAAATTACTTGCAAATATTTTCTGATAGTTAATTTTAATCAAGGTTGCGATTTTGATATAAGCACCTGATTCATTATTTATATAAATTTGGCATTATAAACTATTTTATGGTGTGGAAAAGGAAATTCATCCAGTAGACCGGTTTCGTTCTTATTTGGAGCTCGTCACGTACTGTCCAGAATTTGCCGCGGATAGGACAGTTTTCGCCGAAAACATTATAAAACTGAAAATTTCTTTACAGAGAAGAATGAGAGTATAAAGTATTTTCATTATTTTTAAATTAGTCTTTCCTATAGTAATTAACTTGATGTTACATAAACGTCTTTATTTTAATGTAGATCGTGCTTTTAAATTTGGCTAGGAATAATTATTTAAAAAATGTGTGCATGCAATATTTTTTAGCTGGCGAACTTATGAAAGTGCACAGCTCCCCACATGTTAATCAATGCGCAAATGCAAGATAGCTAATTCACATTATTAATATAGTGCAAAATCGATTAAATTAGTATATAGTTCACGACGATTAACTAAAATTTTAATATGAGCGGCACACCTCAGTAAACTAATGTGGGATGCATACAGCACGTTTTATAGAAAAAGTTGATTACTAAGATAGTTGAGATAACTAGGCTTTCCAAAAATGGGCAGAATAAAACACAATCGATGAAGATTTGTATACATCAACTGAAATAAATCAGTAAATCAAAACATTACTTCTCCATTTTGTAAAACTACAATTTATCGTAATAAATAGTCTATTACAGGCAGTTCTTCGTCTCTTTTGCTATCGTTGTTCTATTCATAGTACGAAGGATGGTAATTTTATGCTGGTTGTTTACATCATATCAACAACAAAAATTGTTACCAGGCTGAAATTGAACATCTCTTGAGTACCGCTTCTACTATGCTGCACAAGAATTCTTATTTTAATCGCTTTATTCTGGCTTAAGCCGTTTTGAAAATAAAACCTGGCTCAATTTATTACTCCGAGCGCTATTCTTTAGATTCTCAATTAATTAACAATCCACGTTTTTGTTCATAATTCCGATTACATCCTATATTATATTATTAATTTCTACATATTAAGGAATATTTAACATATATGATAAATTTAAATGTAGAATATTATTCTAAAAGTATTTTGATGCTAAATTATTTATGAATTAGAATAATTTAATGAAATATGTCGACAAACGAAATATTTTCGGATCTCCATTTTAGCATTAGCTTCACCAATTGCCAATTTATGAAATGATAGAAACACCTAGCAAAATGGTCTCTTAATTAAAGGTTTTTCGTTATTTTTCTTTAATTGATGCGTATATTTTTATTAAGTCCATGACACAATCTGTTGCGTGACTTATGCATTTCTTCAGACAGCTCCTGCTAGCCGTCTGTATCAGATCCGCGTTCATTTGTGTCCACGAATGGCCAAAGACACAACACAAACTGAGCATGTCATAAAAGAATAAGGCCGGCAGGATCTGGTAAATTATAAATCTAGTTTAATTAATCCAGAATCGGTTATGCAATTTAAACTAAAATTTCAAATAGCAAAGCGAGAAAAATTTGACTCTTTTGTCTAAGGAGAAGATGAGTTAAAATTTAAGTTTGACATAACAGGTGGTGGTCTTGGTTTACTTGTGAATACACTATTTGAGCCCACACTTGATTTTCATTGTTAACAATTCCGCTGGTGATCCAGACTAATTTTGATTGGTAACACACTATGAAATATATGAAAAAGTAGGTTAATTTAAAGAATAAAGCCAAATTATGTATGAACTATTTGGAAAACGATTGCATTATTTCTCTTTTGCTGCCAGCCTATTTAATTCTTTAGATTATGCGCACGGAATAAGACTTATGTGTCAAATATAATACTAAAAAAAATAGTCAAATGATTCCCGCATGGAGGTAGTGATATTTTAAATTCTTATACTAACAAATAAATATTCGAGATAAAAATGTGCGAGCCTGTCAAATGACAGCTGTATCTAATTAAACGATCATTGATTGCTCCGGCGGTGATAAAATTTACTTTAATCAAATTTACGATCTTGAGATAAACGCCTGACCCAATATGTATATATATTTGTCATTATAAACTAAGGATTGTGAAATGAAGGAAAAACAATTCATTTCGTAGACCTGTTTTGTCCTTTTGGGTACTCATCACGTCTTGTCTAGAAATTGCCGCGGACAGATCTCGAACCTGGGCGTGTCTGCTTTCGGAGTCTGTTGCTCTAACCAAAGAGCCACCTTGCCGAATTGGACGTGCCCAGATTCGAGTCCTGTTCGCAGCAAATCCTGGACAGTACGTAATGTGTACCCAATAAGGACGAAACAGTTCTACATTACACAATGATTAGTTAGTAGTGACAAATATGTGTACATAACTGGTTAGGTGTTTATATTTAGATTAATTAGATTAATTTCTGTATTCTCCTTTTGTTGCTCTGATTATTTGAGATTAAAGCACTTGCGTCACTCTTTCGGATTGCATTGACTGTCATGGATACAAATGAATGCTGGTTGCATAAATCAATAAATAATTGATATTTCGAGCATTTATTTAAATAAACAAGCTCAATCACGAAACAAATTAAATTAAGAAACTTTTAGATATTTCAATTTGGCTGAAATATTTGGTACTTTACAAAAACAAATTTAAAAAAAGTTGGTCAGTTGAATTAAGATAACCTGTTAATAATGTATAGCAGGAAGTCATTTTCACGTTTTAAGAAGAACGCACACGTGCAGTCGCAAATGTTTTTGCAGACATGCACACAATGACGCAAGTTACGTAAAATAATAAAAGGAAATCTTACATATCCACTTTTATTGTAGTACTTGGCAAGATATTTTGACCTATATTAAAAATTCTTTCTTCAAAATGCTTTCAAAACAAATTTGATCCGTAACAATATATACTTTTGGTCTGAATACTGGTTAGCTGTAATTTGCCGGTGTTATGAGATACAACTGTCTTATTTCATCTAAAGCTTTAAATTTCATCTGAATAAGTAGTTAGCATTGACTGGTAAAGGTGTAAATATTAAATATGAGAAAATGTGCCACACGCGAGGGGCAAGTTCCAGATATTGAAGAACACTTCAGTCAGTGTGGCCTCAAAATAATGTGCTAAAGAGAGATGATTCTCAAGAGATTAGTTCAGAAAACTATCTACGAGAAGAAAAATGAGGATAAATCGTTCATCGCGCGAATGTAATAAGTGATCTAGCCGTAGCTAAGGATTAGACGAGCATTTGTTGCGCAGGCAATAATAACAATGATATAAACGAAGACTACGAGCTTGATAGAAGCACAAAAACGATTTATATTCACACATTTGTCAGTATAAACTAAACATTTTACAATGTAGAAAAGGCATTTCATTCACTAGACCAGTTTTGTCTTTAAAGGGAACTCTTTACATATTGTCCAAAATTTGTTTGGGAATGGGCTCGAACCTGGGCACTGGTCTACCTGATGAATTGCCTTTCCTGCATTATAAAATGCTTAGTTTACACTTGCAAATATATGTATATAACAGGATTGGTGTTTATATCTAGATCGCAACCTAGATTTAAATAATAGCTATGGAGGTTTGTCATTGATGTAAGGCTGCGAATTGCGAGTCCTTAAGCGCTGATGTATTGCAGCCCTATATAGTAAGGATATTCTAAAATACATTAAATATTTATCGAGTTAAATTATAAGCTTCGCAACATGATTCCCGATCAAAAATATTTAATTTCATTCGAGCTAAAATACTTTCGTATAATGCTTATTTCAACACAATTTTGCATTCATTTCCATCTTTTTGATTACGATGAAAAAATTTTATGCAGAAAACTACGCAAGTGTAATGAAATGAATTGTTGCAAACACATGCGATGTAAGTTTTACCTCATTTAATTACGCTAATCACTAAGCAACAATCGTAGTAAGGGGTTATATGCTATCCAATAACTTTTTACGCTTGGCCTAATTGTACTTGTCATTTAGATACACGTGGATATAAATAGTTTTAAATACGTGTTTTGATAGAGCAGAGAATGATTTGGTTTTGGAAATCTTTTGTATTGAATTAAATTTTACTTTTATATGACATTCAATGTGAGACTGAAATACTGCAAGCACTGTCTAGTTCCCAGATGACAGGACGTTATCAGATTTATTGTCAAAATATGTCAAAATTATATAGTTCAGCCTATAATTTTTCTGGAAAATATGTTATCCTGTAGAACAAAACTCATTGAAAATAATTGCATTACTAAATAATAAAATTTTAACATTTTAATGTTTAACCTTTTGTTTAAACTTATGCTTACGTTATTTTGCACTTTTTCAAACAATTTAAGTTTCGTTGAAATTGAAAACCATTCTCGTCATTACGCTTAAGTTTTTTAAATAAAAAGCATTTTTGAGGTTATCCTTATTTGTCTTAATATGGTGACGATTCTCATATCCAGAATATACATTGTCGATTTTGCTGTTAATCTGCAACTGCAGTTTGGAGACAGGTCAAGAAAATCTAAAAAGTGTTGTCTCTTAGTCGGTACCACGAATCCAACCCTAAATACTGTCATACAGCGTAGCATGTTGCGAAGCCCGGATAGACATTATCTACTCGCCTACTAGACGAAATACATGCACAAAAAAACAAAGTATACGTGCTACCAATTAAAACTTTTAATTATGTCCTCAAAAAACTTTAGGACTTAAAAGTTTAAACAATCAATAATTGCGCGGGTGGTGTAACATTTATTTAAATTAAGTTTACAGGCTTTAAGCAAATACCAATCCCATTGTATTTAACAACATATCCTTTTTCTCCCAATATACATTTATTGCGGTTTGATCCTCGCAATTCAGTTTGCTGCCGTACTTTGATGATGATCATGGACGGTCGAAAATCGTCAATTCGTATGACTGACGCTAGTTTTCCTGTTGTTCGACGACAGGTTAAATAAAATTTGATTGGTGTTTGCTTCAACCTCGCAAAGTTTATTTAATGTGTGAGAAGTTTGTTAAATGAA
>JAQBSW010009556.1:0-28200 GCA_029291075.1 Eudiplozoon nipponicum
TCCAAAAACTTACACTTACAACAGCAGGAACCACAACCAGAGTCCACCCAAGGAACAGAACACCAACTTACATATATATAACTTGCGCGAACGCCGCCAAGGCCCTCTTAAGGGCCCCCATATCAGTAACTAATCTCTATTCAGAGCACCTTAACTGAGTTTGTAACGTCTTACGGCATTTACTTGAAGCCGGGGCGTTTACAGTAACGAACTGTTCTTTCTAGGGCGACCACACTACTGCTTATTTTCGTACTGATTGTCTAAAAAGTTACATTATTATTTTTGGAGTCTTGCAATGTCGGTGTAACCTTTTCTTAAATGGCTGATATTTCTGTTGTTTATTTGTTTATGTTTAAACTTGTTATTTGAATTTATGTGATAATTGGCGCCAGTAATGAGTGGTATTTTAATGATCGCGTAATTTTATCTAAATGTTTGGATTACGTGCTGTCCATCTGAAAGCAAATTTTCTGAAAATATTTAAAATTTCTTTGTGTAAGACTTATCAAATTGTTATTTAGTACCGTATTGGCGTGTTCCTGTAGATCTTACTGCAGAAGCTGCACCCGCACATTTAACTTCAAACCCATATATACTTAGAGGGTACAGAAGCGAATTGAGTTTACGTGATTGCTTAAAAAGGTTTGTGCTTTTTGTAAATTTTAACCGATTTGTTTTATAATTCAATTATGGTTTCAAATTGTATGCTTTTAACCATATAATTATTGGTAACTCTCATGTACTTTGTTTTCAGACTTGTTATGTATTTCCATCTTTTTCACGATTAAAGCAATATAGTATCGATACTTAATTTCAAATTATAATTGCCCGGCGTATTAACTTATGGTCTTTCTACCATATTGATGAAAATCATTCGAATTAGAATTGTGGAGATTAATTAAATTATATATTTCTAGCATTACATCTTGAAAGATGCTGATAGCAACAGTACAGAACTATTACAATGCAATTATATTTAAATTTTCTGAATGAATGAACGTTGTCAATAAATTATGGTTAGTTGTTCATAAACCAAATCTAAATTAAAACTGTAAGGAAACTTGTTTCCGACTTCTTCCTGCGCCGATTAATAGCCTATCCCTAAACATTGAGATGATAGATTTTGTTAAGCACATAGGCAGCACTTTTTCTAATTGATTGGATTTCCCTGAATATCTTAAGTAAAAACTCTACAAATGGCCAGATTCGTTTTCTTCAAGACATAAAACATTATACGTAATCTTATTTTATTTAACTCTTACGCAATTAGAAGTTCTCACTTCGAATCAACCATACCAAAAAATATAGATTAAATTTCAGCTTTTCTCATTACCATTTGTTTTAAATGTTCTACGCGTGATAATAAAACTCGTATTTGTTTTTTAGTTTGAGAAGGCGTTTTCCTGCCGTTCTTTATTAAAGTTCTAAGAGTTAATACTAACGAATCGTAACCTGTTTCTTGCGCAGTCGTAAATTTCTATGTTGTTAATATGGGTATCTTCTTAGATATGATTGAATCCAGTAGTCCTATTGTTCACCTTCATTTGCATACTAACGAACTTTCTCTCTATTTCAGCTTCTTCAGGGGATTTTCATGGTAATACAAAGCTAGTTGTTAAATCTGTCTGGCATTTTTATCTTTGCTATTTTATATTTCAAAGCCAGTGATATCCACCTCGGGATTTCTTAACGATTGCCTTCTTACTACTCTTATCTGTTGTCTTTGATTTCTGCATAGTCATTTAGTATCCAGATGCACTTAAACAAGTCATATTTTTTTCAAATTTCTTCTAATCACAGCTAGTTTTATTTGACTATACGAGGCATCACTATAACGTTGCCGAAAGTACTCTTACAAATTCTGTACCAGTCCCACTGTTCTTATTACCGATGTACAATTTCTAGTTACTGACATTGCCTTCTGTACATAAACGTGATACCTATCTTGATCTTTTCAATCGTAGAGATAGACGGCCTCTTTTATTAAATAAAAATGTATTATTATATTAACTATGCTAAGAAAAGAATAGCGAATATATTTGACAATATTTGGTATTTCCGTTATAGTTCATGATTACTCAGAAAACAACAGAAAAAATATTGTTTTTGTAAAACAAACAATACTGAGAGACAATTCAATTAACAAAAAAACATATTACTGGTAATTGATTTTATTCAACCATTAACTCAGGAGTACATTATGAAATAAAAATTTGCGATTTAGAGTATTTATTGACATTACGAATGCTGTATCAAAAGCAAATTATAGCTTAAAACTAAAAAAGTTTTATAAATAAAAATAAATATAGTCCACATGGAACAGTTTACGCATCCATGCAGAGTTGATCTAACTTGTTAATCCAGGTAATTGTATTATCATGTTAAATCGCCAAAAAAGGATTAAAATCGTAGTTCTTCTCTATCTTCTTACATAACACCTCAAATGAGATCATATCCAGAGATCTCTTTTAATTTATTTGGTAACTGATTGTGTATCTTGTAAATTGTAGAGCCTAATAAGTGTAACCGCAAGTTTCACAGTAATAGGCGGGATAATTGCATATAATTTTGATCTAGTTCCTTTGTCCAGGTTTTACTTGGCTGGGTTCATATTAACGCTCATCAACTGATTTAGGTAGAATATTTTTGTGCAATAGAATAATCTAACCCATCATGACTGTAAAACCAAGAATTAGTGCATTCACTGATAAGTGGCAGAAGATTAAGGACAACTGATTATCACAATTCCTCTTATTACTGGTTTTTAATATATTAGGCAGACCTTCAGTTATATGGTACAGCTGCGTCTTCCAAGATTGACCTAGTCTAAATAATGTACAGCTGTAGTTCTATACTATTCGGTAATATATTTATTTTAATCAATATCCATCTTTTTTAGCACAATCTACTACAATTAAGATTCGTGCCAATTCCTTTGACTTCTTAGTCGGATTTGGATAATATATTATCAGCTACTGTTCCTGTAGGATAAATATAATTTAAATCAGCTATAAAGTCAAATGCTAACGTATTGGTTTTTTATAATTAACTTTCAATTTATTCTTTGTTGAGTGTCTTCTCAAATTTCTAATATATAATATCATGTTGTTCATCAAATATTCAATATGTATTGTATCGAAAAAATAAATGTTTATTTGACTGCAGAAGCCATGTGGTTCAATAAATGGACAAATCAAGGTATAAGTCAACAGTAGGATGTGTATTGGTGTGTGCAAGGATGATAAGCAATTCTACATCGTTAACAATAATGATTGAATTGATACACAATGTGTAAGACAATTATTGTCGGAAACCGTATAGTAGTGCGCTGTGTAGTTAAATAAATTAAGTTTTGAATATGATTATATCGACTAGATTATGATATGTTGAGACGTATATGGATGCTGATTGACTGTAGGAATTAAAGGAAATTGTTGAAAGCAAGCAGAGTGTAATCATTCAGCGAAAATCCGAAACTAATGCTTTGTTTGTACTGATATATATATATATATATATATATATATATATATATATATACACTGAATTGTTTATGAGGTGATACAGTGAAAACCACAAGGAAGCTGTATTGCCAATGTTGACTTGGCCCTAATGTTATTGTGTAGAGTTATAGTTTGCCTCACTTCTTTGTGTTATCTAGATAAACATAATCATAGCAACTAGGTACTCTCTCTCCCTCATAAATCTTATAATTTGTCGTTATTTAAAAAAAGCTCTTGTTTTTTGTTCCTATTTCGTTAGTTATATGGCAGTGAAATATTAAATATTAATGACTTCTGCATTGTTGTTCATGATGATGATATATATTGAATTAAAGATTTATGGCAAGAATTTATTTAACATGTTGTTAGTATAAACTAAGCATCGTGTAGGGCAACAAATGCAATGCACCAACTAGACTTATTTTTCATTTATTTGGAACTCATTCGATACTTTCCAGAATTGCTGCAATTAGGGTACATTTGTTTCAGTGAAGTAATTGTCCACTGTAACCTCTAAGTCGTGTACAACATTCCATTTTAATTTGTGTACCATTTTGCTGCTTTGTTTAGACTCTTGGTAGCGCTTTCGACTTCAAGTTAGAACTGGATGTCCCCTATCTGTTAATACAGAACAGACAACGTACCATCTAGGGAAGTTATAATAAATTGGAGTTGAATAGCAGGATTCTAATTATTATATGTTTTTAGTATAAACTAAGCATTGCACTAGGTAGCAAAGAAAGTTCATTTAATAGACTGATTTAATCATTGGTGGGAACTTATTAAGATATTACCGATATTTGCCGCAATTTAGCCTCAAATCAGGGAGTATTTTTTGGCTTCTAAAACCATTCACTGCACCAGCCATGCTGCACACTATACGGCATTTTCAGATACATAAGAAGTTAAGTTATATGGGCCAGAATACTGGATAGAGTCTTAGACTCTGAAGCAAGTGTTCCTCGGTTAGAACTCCGGTCGCGGTTATTTCTAGCAAGTATTTGACAAATTCCCAAGGACGAAATTAGTCTACTTGATGAATTGCTTTTTTTATCTTGTGCAATGTTCAGTTTATACTAGAAAATATATTAAATCCTGTCATTAAATTTCAATTCAATGTATATAAAGGTTATTATCCAATCGGAAGTAAACGAACCTGTTTTATAGTAGACTATTCCATACATGTGCTTGGGTCATATTTTCAATAAAGATAGAACTAACCATTTAGGTATATTTTAAATTGACATTATTTAATTATTATTTATTGAGAACATATTGGGTGTGCTATATTGGCTAGTCGATTATAGTGATGTTGAAGTAGAACTTCTAATTGTCTGTTTATGTTTTTTGTAGTAATGTCGGGAACCTGGTTATTTTTTGTTCTACAACTGTGGTTTTGCTTACCTGCTATCTTTATCTTATCTGGTTGTATTTTACATACTGCTTCGCGATCCTAAAAATCGGCCTGTTGTCGGCGGCTGCAGCAGGTCTTTCCATCAATAATAAAATTAACCTTACTGATACTATCGGAATTCAATTATTCTTTGTCAGGTGGAGCCTCTAGTTAGGGTTTTCTGTGCAATTAATTTTTATCCTTTCAAAAATGACGAAAGGAAAGGAAACTTTCCATATGTATATTTCAAGTTTCAGATGATAAAGGAACATTTAGCCGCTGGCGCCTCAAATTAAGATGCTCCGGATCGATGAAGCTCCTAAGCCTTGAGTGTCAGACTATCTAAGAGAGGAATATTAAATCCAAATTATCCGCACCGTAATACAAATAAGTAGTCTGATGTTCTTTTATAGCTCACATGTGACTATGAGCATTTTATAGTTGTTAATCAAGGATGTCTTTGCTTTTTAATTATGATATATTGATGTACTATTTTTTGTGTATAAGTATTTGTTTTTAATGCAAATATTTTTAATGGTGCGCATTTAATAAAAACGTAGTTTGCAATTTCAATGTTGTCAATTGCTCTTCTGTTTTTGCTGACTTTAAACATAATGACGCTAGTAAAATTACTTGATTTTTACCTTGCAGTTTTTTGATCGTAGTTCTTTCTTCTGATTGTTGGCCTTTATTTTTTTATCGTTTTATGTTACCAAATTTCTTGTCAATTTTTTGGAGAAATGTTTTGTGCAATGTGCAGAAAGGATTTAATATGCTGAATGAATATACTTGTTACGTTTTATTATTCATTGCCAGTCGAATAATATATTGTATTAATTAATTATATCAAGGATGCTATCTTAATATGCACACCTGTCCTAATATGTACACACATTTGTCAGTATAAATTAAGCATCGTATAATGTAGAAAATGCAATTCCTCTAGTATATCGGTTTAGACCTTATTCAGAACTCATCACGTACCGTCCAGAGTTTGCCATGGACAGGGTTTGAACCTGGGTACGTCTGCTACGGAATCTGTTGTTGTATGGCATCTATTTTGACCTAAAGTTCGAACTAATAACCAACAATAGGTAATTATAGAACAGACACTATGCTACCTGGGGAAGTGGTATTGAGTTGAACATTTGAATAACCAAACGGACATTGGTTGCGCGAGCCGTAATTACAATTACAGTGGTACCTCGAGATACGAGCAGACTAACATACGAGACTTTTTAGATACGAGCCGGAACTCGGGCCATATTTTCTTTTGAGATACAAGCCCAAATCCGAGATAGGAGCCGTGTTTCCAGAGCGTCCCGCTAGTTGGCGCGCATGTGTTACCCGCTTAAATCGAAGTGTATCTTGTGTGCTGTACTATTTTTTGCTTGATTACAGAACTTTTTTGTGTGTTATCATTAGGCCGAATAAAGTGAGTGCTAAGAACAATGGTGACAGGAAGCAGAGGATGATGTCGATAGAACTAAAGCAAGAAATAATAGAAAAAACATGAGCGTGGCGTACGAGTGATTGAAATTTAAGTTTAAAGTTAATTACATTGTTTTAAGTTTTTTCGTTCATTTGAAATAAGGAATGTGTAGTTTTAGTTTTAAAGTTACGAAAATAGTTTTAAGTTCTAAAATAGCGTCGTTTACGTACGTGTCTAGAGTTTAGATATTCATATTTCACATGTCATAAATTAAATGGAATCGTCGTTCTCATCGGTAGTTTAATCTACCTAAATCACTCTCTAAATTGGAACTATAATATGAGACTCTTGCCGAAGTATCTTCAGAATATATTTTATTCATTCCTTCATTGACATTTAACCTAACTTCAGTATCATTGAGTTGGCAATGTTTTGAAAATGAAAAATACTGAAATCAACATAGATTTTAATCGGTCTCTAACAAAAATTGGTTAATTTTAAATGAACCAATAATATTCATATTACCATTCTCATGTACTTAGAAAAAAATTTTTTTCAGGTGCATCATCATCATGCACAACAATACGAAAGTCATTAGTAACTAATGTTTCACTGCCATATAACCATAATAAAAAGGTAAGTTTAAAAAGTGATTATAAGGGCAAAAATAATAATATAGGCACACACATTAGTAGAGAGAGGAGGGCCTAGTTACTATGAGTACATTTACCCAAATAACACACCCAAGTGCGGCAAACCAAATCTCTATACAACGCCATAATGACCAAGTCAGCTTTAAGGTAAAGCACCATTACCTATGTAGCTTCTTTGTGATTTCCACTGTTTTTCATCACAAACACAATCAAACCTCACAGCCAATCCTGTCAAACTAAGAGAAGAAAGTTACGACGATGATTCATTTATTAATATGAGACAAGATCGCCACTGAGTTCGATTCGTTGCCATATCGCGCAGTGTTTCCAACCAAGAACTATGATGCGCACTTAGACTCCATCCTGACAGACAAGTGGGTCCTATACTACCTTTAACTGTTTTTACCATGCTAAAATCTGCCCCCTTGTTTCTTACGCTCATTTGGCGCTGGGTCGGAGAACGGTGCTCTACTGGGCAATCGAATTGGGGCATACGCAAACGTGACAGAGCCAACGTATTTGATCGAGACTGATTTATTTTTCTAAGGCGGAGCACTTTTTGGCAAATCCAAAAAACGTTTACAGATGTCATCGTTAGTTATTCCTTGTTGGTAAATTCCATATGCTCTTCTTCTCAAACATCGATGGGAGAATGCTTGTAAGCGTTCAAAATATCAAATCTAACGTGCCTAGTCTCACTAGCGTATAATAAAACTGCATGTACGTATGCAATTTCATCACCACTTTTAAGGCAGAGTTAAATACTCGCGTTTCTCAGTAAATGACGAAAGTTGAATAAAGCTACTCTAGCTTTTTGCGATTCTCATACTCAACTCGTTGGACATATAGCCTGAGTTATTGATAGAACTGTTAAGGTATACAAACATGTAAACTGTATCCAGATCTTAATTCTGTAATCACAGAGTCGGTGTGAATTGAATAACAACTGATAATCTATTCAAGGTAGTCTGAGCAGAATCTCGATTGTCGAATAATAGTACGATATCGTCTGCATTGTTAAAATAGACTAGTTTGCCGTTCAGGAGATCTTCAGCTCCTGCATCTTGAACGTATGGACGAGTGTTGTTTATAATAGCATGTATTACAAAACGAAACAAAAAGGAGAAAAATGGACAGTCTTAACAAAAATCACTGCTGGCAGCAAATTCATGCGTTGATTTGCCACCAAAAGTGTTTTTGAAAAAGGCGCGTATAATATTTACAAAATTGGTGAGAACCGCTTTTCGACAGAATAACGAGTAGAACATTGCGATCCACTCTTGAAGACTAGAAGGACGGTTATTGTGAGGTAGCGATATACATGTCGCCGTTCAAGAACTTGCCTTACGGTAAATATATTATCTATACACCCTCGTCCTGACCAGATTCCAGTTTTTGATTCTGCAGTATGTGATTCACGCGAAACACTAAGATGGCTTAAGGTAATCTAAGCAAATAAGCTAGATACGACTGGAGTGGAGATTATACCACGATGATTATCACACGTATTACAATTGCCTTTTTTAATGATAGGAATGATGGCCAATTCATTCGATATTGTACGAAAAAGAATCATCAAAAATCCAGAAATTATATCGCTTCCATCATTAAATAGGTTCAGAAGCAAATCATCGTGGTTTGCAGCTTTGCCACGCTTAAGAGATAGGATTGCATTTCAGATTTCTAAATTTTACAGAGTCCCAATGATTATTTCTACATGGTTCTACAATGTCACATACGGTAGTACACGCAATGTGCATTGTGAAATTTATCTTAGTCCAAAGTAAATTCTAATTTTCGCCATCAAGACCAGTTAGATTTGAATTTAGAATATTCTTATATATTTTGTCGAGTTTACTTACATATTTTTATTTTTCCGTAAAACATGAGTGCATAACTAAAACAGATAAGTGCACGGTTCGAGTCGAAATAGGCGTTCCAAAACTGCAACCACACAATCTATAACTAACTACTACATTATATATCTGTGTCCACTGTCGTCCGGGGGCTAGAGGACGCCATGTGGTGCAATGTCTTACTCTACATCCGAAGTTTGTGCTACTTAAGTATAATCTATATTCTGTGCAGATATCCAACAGTCGTTCACCATTATCGTTGCGCATTGAGCTTAAAGTGTATCTTCTACCTAAACAAAATACTGCGTTACTTAAGCGCCAAAATTGAGCATTCATGTCACTAATATCCAAGATTATATCAACTTGTTTCTCTACTCAGTAAAGAGCCTAGTTCGGAGTAAAAAGCGTTCTTGCTATCGTCTGTGTTGCAATCGTTGGGAGCATATGAAGATAAAACGAAAAGTTAACGTTGAGTACAATCTATGGAATGGATTTTAGTAGATGTATTTAAACGTGCCGCACAAAGTCGGCTATTTACAATTATCCACTAAGACAATCTTCAACTTGTGAGCTATTGACAATACTGCAGCCCACTTTACCGGCTTGAGTAAACTCCTTTGAACCAGAGATTCGAAGCCAATAGCGCACCCAGGTCTATAATTCTCGTAGAATCTTGCATTCTGATTTCCGTTACGCAACATATATCGATGTCTAATTTATCCAGCTAACGTGCAAGAGCTTCTCATTGTCCTGTTTTATTTTGATATTCGTACATTAAATGTGCCAACGTTAAGGCCTAACTTAGGTTTGACGAATAGTAGTTTACTTAATTTATTTCCGTTACCATACAGTTAGACCAAACTCGAGGCTTCACGTGAAACGGGATGATGGCTGTGTCCCATTAAATTCAGCAAGGTTCATACTACCATTCCCAGGCTGACTGGCTTGTGTCCGACGGAAAATAGTTTACTAATGTTAGATGAACAACAATTGAATTTTATTCTCAGATCCTAAAAGTCTCGCACACGTAGAACGTATTTTGATTATCGGCTGTGCATTTACTTTTTAGTTACGAACGTAATTTTTATGCAGCTTTCGCCACACCTGTTTAAGCTATTCAATAAAGTGATCACTGAATTTTATTGAGCAATTAGCTTGTGCGGGAAAATTGCTAGTACTCGTAGGTCGGAAAAATCTTGATTTCTTCAACTTTTCAGATGCATAGTTTGTGTTTGGCATTGATTGTTGAGTTCTCAGTTGTCCTCTCACTTTGAAGCCGTCCATCAGTTGCTTGTCTGTAAATGACGTCATTTATATATATATATATATATATATATATATATATATATATATAATATATATGGAGGGGATCTTGCAGCGTAAATCTTCAAACGAAAAGTAATTCGAGCGACTAAAGCACAGTTTCCATCAATACAGGTGAGAGTGGTGTTCAACACAACAAAACTGATGCGCACGAATGAAAAAGATAGACTCTCTGTGACGTCAACACCTTTGTCTGTATACAAATTTCAATGTACCTGCAACGCTCAGTACATCGGCAGATCAAAAAAGAGGCTCGAAACTAGAATAAATCAGCATCTCCCTCAAAAACTATTAAAGAGGGGTGCAGCTCCTGCACAAAAATCAGCAATTTGCGAGCATGTACTACTCACAGGTCATGCTGTTAGTAGTAACAATTTTTCAGTTCTCTACAAGGCAAAAACAGAGAAAATGCTTCTTGCTTTTGAAGCTATTGCAAATAATAAGCTGAAGCCCTGCTTAAACGTGCAGAAAATAATTCAAAAAGAAATTAAATTGGACTGGATTAAAGACATAACTGACATGCCTTTAAAAATAGCCAACGCTTCGCAAAATACGACACATACATCAATTACGGACGCAATTACAATGAAGGCGATGACACACCAAATGACGTTACGCAAAAGGAGTGGTCTAAATTGCGCAAAACAAAGGCTAACATAACGAAGAGGAGATTGGTTACGACAAATGTACAGTGGGATTGGATGAACGAATATATTAACGAATCCAGAACAATGGCTGTAGATACTGGTAGAAATAAGATTTATTAATAAATTTTATTCCATGGAGTACGTTGTTTTGTTCTTATATATATATATATACATATATATATATATATATATATATATATATATAAGACTCTTGAGTAAACGTGCTCCGGTTGATGCAAATTTGGCATTCTGGATCAATAGCATTTGCTACCATACTCATTGTTTATTTTATACTGACAATATATATATATATATATATATATATATATATATATAATATCACACTATAAATCAACGTGAACACTTTTTAGCATGTCAACTATATTAACATGATAAGAACAAAGTAGCACTATCAATTTGATGAATACATTGAAATGGAAAGTCGACACCTGTATTTTATGTTTGCAATCTGCGTTTTTCTATTAATTCAGACAGGCTGATTTCCATTGCTTTTCGGTACACTATATTTTAGCGTGTGCACACAATATTTACCACATCTTAGTTATGACGATCCTCTTATCTAATATTCGAAGTATCTTTTTTGCGGATTTCCTGTTTTATTTTGATTTCATTATCAGTAACTTTTAGTGAATTTAATTTTTTGTCTATTTTAATCTTCTAAATCGTATAGTTTCACGAAAAGTTGTAAATGTACTGATATGCTTAATTTATTACATTTGAATTACTTTTATTGATCTTTTATCGTATAAATTCTATTCTTTTTCAGTGCTCTTCTGTTGCATAATGAAACCATTAATGTTTGGTCTCATCTACTCGGATGTTTGCTGTTCATTTTCTTGATGGTTTACGATAACTTTGTTGCACTACCAAAAAATTCTAGCAGTTTTTCAGACCATGCTGCTGTTACGTGTGCTCATATTGGCTGTCAGGTACCAATTTTTTGTACTTCGCTAGATCAATATTTGATTGTTTTGTAAAAATAAGATTAAATTTTAATTTACCGTTATTTATATATTTAAATCACCTATTAACCTCCAAATAATTTAAACATGATTTTTATACGTTTATTGACATGATACTATTCATTGAATTGAGTTATTATATATCTTTATTCTGGAATAATAATTTAATTATATTTTCGCATCTTTTTTCATTTTGTCTCTATTTGCTAGTTTTTTGCTTACGTACTTTTTTATATTCATTTGGCATTTTAACATTGATTTATTCGCGCTGTCATTAATTTAGTTCGCGCAGGAATGTATGCACTATCCTTTAAACTTTTTCATTCTTTATTCTTATATGTATGCACTTATCAATTTAGTCATTTATGAGTTATTTAATCTCTTTTATACGTTTTGCATGTCTATATTATATATATATATATATATATATATATATATATATATATATATTAGTCCAGATTTTGTTTTAAGAGACCAACATTCGACTGGGGTTTATTTTATCTGAAGGTTATTTTGACAAGTCATCTTTTAAGAAGCTAATAAACTTGATGTTGTTTTTCTAATTAGACTACAAATTTTTTCACTTTCCTCTTTAAAGCACGGATAAATTATTCATTTCAATGGTAGAGAAACAGCTGCACGGGAGAATGCATGTTTTATCCGAAATATTGAATTTATGCGAAGCATTTTCACGAGATATGTGCGCGGCTAATTGGTATTAACTTAAAACTTTGAATGTGGTGTTCTTAATTTAGAAAGTTCCACTAAGTGAACTTATTAGCACAGCTTGCTTTCTGGAATAATGCAATCAAATATTGCGCAAATAAATATATAAATCAAGTTTTCAAATGTGATAAAAAACCAATCCTATTTACTTCCAGTCATATATCATAGCAAATTGCCATTCTCTTTACCTACTGACGCTTTTCATACCTTCTTGCACATAAAAATATTAAACACTTTCTAACAGGTTTCAAATTGGAATGAATACATAGTTGTAAATATTGGAGATTTCGCTGTCATCCATTGTATTTTCAAATACATTTTACACGACTGGAATGTCGGTTGCACAATTTCTATGCACTTACAATCATAATTTTTTCAGCTTTCTCTATATTTGAATAAAACTTTCAGTTTCGCAATAATTGCTTTTACTGGTAATTTGAAACACCATTGAATAAGTGTGCTGTGGCTGGGCTTGTAACCGTAGAAAATTATGACCGACCGACGGGTCCAATGAAGTTGTACTGACAAAGGTAATCCGATTCTTGCTAGCAATATTGAAATACGCCCATCCTATCTCGTGCGAGGCCTAGAGCTCGGCTCTATAATAATTTAGCATTTGTTGTTGAATTGGTAGTGGCAGAATTATAGCAAACGTGCGTGACATTGGAAAGTTTTGGCTACTGATAGACACTGGCCACCAATATCTTAAATTCAGATAACCCGGGCTGGAAGTGCTCAATAACCTATAATCGCACTGAAGTATAACTCTGAATAAAAATCATTCCTTCACACAGGGAATGGGCGACATCATGTTCTCCTACTGTACTAATATTATCCGCTTAATTGTGGTATTGTGATTAGTGTATTGAGTGTTATTAGATTTCTGATGAAGGTTCAGGAAAATGAGATGCCGGAATGTAGAGCAAAAGTCACCATGATTGAATTGACCAACATTTCCATTGGTTAATACAAATTGTATAGAAGCCTTTCGAGTGAGGGAACTAATTAACACTCAACCGTCTCGAAGACAGACACGGCGTGTACTTTAAAATGATGACCAATCGGTTTATTGCCGAGCTAAGAGCGCAAGTCATAAAGTCACGTAAAAATCGTGGATATGTAAAATTTGATAAACGCACTGCGCAACAAATACCTACAACCTTCAAATAACAATATTATTTTGAATTTAATAGTTAGGTTGTAGTAAGCATCAGTTGTTACAAGGTTGCCAAGTAGTATTAGCTTACAACGCTTATATAACTGATAATTTCAGAGTTACCTAGCAGTGAGGCAACATTAATTAAATCAGGATGTGCTTTTGGGATTTCTCTCTGTCAAGTATGCATTCAGTTATAGATTTATACAGCACCGAATTATTTTGTTTCCAACGGGAGCTTGTTACGTAAACCGACTATTGCAGAATAAGTAACCGCCTAATAGGCCATTACGAATCTACGCATGGTTATCTGCGAAGGTAAGGCATTTGATTATGCCAATTCTTGTCACTCGGTCGGGTAGTGCGAATGGGAATGTTCGAGCTAATACAAAATCTTGTTGTTCTTTTAATTTTGCAGGGCATGTTCTGCACGTAATATATGTTTATTATGCATTTGGTACGAAAAATTGAAAAAAAAATTAAATGGATGAAAATGAACTTTTCTATGAAATTTCCTTGGATTGAATGAGCTCCGTAAAAATAAGGCTTACTTAATATCACATCTATTTTACATCTTATCTCTGTTGTGTTTTGTCTTTTTATGGATTTACTTCTTTTTGTAACTCTTTTATTCTTCTGGTTTCCTTTAGAGACTGAGACCGAGATTTTCAGTTTTGTGTTCATGAGAATTCACGAAGTCACAATAAACCATACCTCTTAATAGAATTCTATTTGCTAAAAAACGCACATGATTTATGCAATTCCAACATTTCACTGAGATTAATTTGGCGTGATCATTTGGCGGATGTCGCGAGTTGTGGTGGCATCCAGTGTGCAATTAATCAATAAATGATTGCGCGGGTGGGGGTAACAATTCTTTAAATCAAGTTTGCGTGCTTGAAGTAAACATCAATCCATTTGTACGTAACCAGTCGCCGGACAACATAACAAAACTACTGCAAGCCGTAATAGTTTTGTTATGTTGTTCGACGACTGGTTAAATACAATGGGATTGGTGGTTACATCAAGCTCGCAAACTTGATTTAAAGAGCATAATAGTAGGTTGCGACTGGCGGTAGTTTTATTATGTTGGTCGACGACTGGTTAAATACAATGGGATTCGTGTTTACTTCCAATGTGCAACTTCTATGACTCCAGCTATTTACCGGAGTTTCTTCGGTAGTTTAGAAAACAGCATAGAGAAGTGACTATCAGAAAATGCGCCGGTGAATGAAATTAGCGTTTTTTAATTAGAAAACTTAGCAATGGAACATCAAACAACGGCCGAGTATTACTGGCAGTTAGGCATTTAGCTGTAGGTTTTAAGAAATGCAAATTTCCTAAACACAGTTAGAAGTGTCTGGAGCTTGTCTTCTACATCTTTTATGTGGTTTACTTGGGAAGGCATTAGGGAGCAAACTTAGATTGTTTGTTTTTATTATGTAAAATTTTAACAGAAGCCGAAACGGACAGACTTTAACACGCATAGTACAAACCACACACAGGAATAAATCATCCGTTTAGATTCAGTTTACAAACAAATTTATTTATTTATTTAAAATTGGAGAGAAAATTATATTGTTTGCTTTTATTTATCATTTTTAAAATTCTAAGTATACATATTTTCGCCTGGTATAAAATTTGATTTTTTAAACGTTGCTCATCTACAGCAGTTCTGTTTTCTCCATGACTCGCTCTGTTTTCCTTAAAACACTGATAAATTCACTTCTTTAAAAACTGTCCGATCCTTCCTAAATGACGTTCCACGAAAGCATAGGCCATATTTTTGCCAGATATCATTTTCATTGAAATTTTATGCATTATACTTCTGTACTCTCTATGTTGTTTAATATTGATAAATTTGGACAATTTACAGTAAAGTTGACACTGATTATCAGAGCGATCGTTAAGAGCTTCAAAGTTGATAGAGATTTGTGTATAAAAACGGTCAAACTGTGCAAACAACAACAATAACAGCATAGTTTGATTGAAATTTGGAATTGAAATATTTCATTGTACCCTTCATGTGCGCAAAATCAAAAAGAAATTTTATCAGATACAATAAACATTTCTTTTGCATAATTTCCTCAAATATCTACTAATAAACATATCTTTATATAGAAATTGGAAAGCAAAACAAGATAGAAATATGTGAACATAGAGAGAGTGTGAAAAACGGAAACAAATCAATTGCGTACGTTACATCCTTTCAAGCTCAATGCATGTACATGCTTCTTCTGCTTGCATAAATCTGGCTGCAATTTGTTTATCCATAAGGCTTCGTATGTTGCTAGCTCCCTTTTGTTATTGCATTTAGTAATTACTTTGAATGCTACGTCTGGAGAACATACGTGCGATGTTTCGATAATGTTTTGCGCAATAGCAGACGTGTATTCGCCATTTGATTTAAAACAGGCGTTTAAGTTGCTTTAAATCAAGTTCGAACAACATAACAAAACTAACGCCAGCCGCAACGCACTGACGCGTTTCGACCTTCCATGATCATCATCAGAGTACGACGGCAAACTGACTATCGAGGATCAAACCGCACTGAATATACATGGAAATCAAATGTAGATATGCGGCTCTCACCTCTAGCAGTCTTGCATACATTGAACTTGACTGGAAATGTCAGCTGCACAATTTCTATGCAGTCACGAACATTAACTGTTTGCAGCTTTCACCACATGAACGTATATAGACAAGACTGCAAGACTGCTAGAGGCGAGAGCCGCATATCTAAATTTGATCTCAATATATATTCAATGCGGTTTGATCCTCGATAGTCAGTTTGCCGTCGTACTCTGATGATGGTCATGGAAGATCGAAACGCGTCAGTGCGTTGCGGCTGGCGGTAGTTTTGTTATGTTGTTCGAAGACTGGTTAAATACAATGGGGTTGGTGCTTACTTCAAGCTCGCAAACTTGATTTAAAGCATTGTTACCACCACCCGCGCAATCAATTATTGTTAAATAGGCGTTTAAGTTCAATGTTCTCTCATTCGAGTAATTAACCGTCTGGTCGATCGGCCTACGTAAGTTGATCGACAACTTGTGCATGTATATTGGTAAATAATATTTGATATCGACATTAACGACTGTTTCTCTTTGATTGCTGGTAAAGGCAAGTGTGTTACCCTAAATAACACTCGTAGTTTAGCTGCATTAAATGTGCGTGTTAATGCTGCTTCAACTTTCTTTTGTGCCATTCGGGAAATTGCATCCCCCTTAAATGGGATGTTTAGGTAGACTGTTTTCTTTTCTGGCCCGTAATACGTCTGTTTCTGTTTAATTTCCTATTTAAAATATTTTCCGTCTGTGTGACGCGAAGGTGAATGCATGATGATTAAAGTGGTACCTATTTAATTTATACAAATCTTTATAAACAAATTTATTTCAGCAAAAAAACATGCAATAACCGCGGAAAGGCTTCCAAAGTGATTTAATGCACAGCGTCACATTTCTGCGAATTTCTGACAAATTTATCTGGAATTTTACCAATCACTTTATATAAAATGTATATATGGCTTAAGTTATGCAGAGGGTAGTTACTCATTTAGGCAAGAATTTATCGAACAATTGATGCTAGCAATTATTTGAAGTTTGCGAACTGAAATCTAAAAAATACAAAATTATTCTAAACATTCATACATGATAATAAATTGCTGTTGGTTACACTTACGGGCACGTCTCGACCTTCTTCATCATCATCGAATTAAGTAAGAAGTATCAAACAGCATAATGTATTGGAAATTTGTAAAAGTGGCTCATACGTCTAGTAGCTTACTGAGGCAGAATGGCTCATTGGTTCGAGCTCCAGATTCCGAAGCAGACATGCCCAGGCTCGAGCCGTGTTTGCGACAACTTATGGACAGTAGGTGAAGAGTTCTCAATAAGGACGAAACCGATCTGCTGCATGAATTGTCTTTTCTTCATTAAACAATGCTTAGTTTATGCTGACAAATGCATGTACATAATGAGACCGGTGTTAACATCAAGACCACAAACTTGAATTAAATAATGGCTTACTGAGGTGTTGGCCGTTTAATTTTGATGACTTCTTGAGTGTAACATTATTGCTATGCTCAAGAAGTAATATTAAATTAATCGATCACGTCTCACGTGTGTTTTGACTGATTCAGAGAAGCTTGAAACACGTCAGTACGTATAAATGAATATAGTTTGGTTACTTTGAGCAAATGGATTAAAATATAGCATTATTGTGTGCAATTAGCCTTTCGGTTTTACTTAACTAATTAGATGCAAGGTGAAAACCTATAGAATTATAAACCAGTAAAGATAGTCTGGAGAACGAAAAAAGATACCATAAGTATTTTTATTATAATATGTTGATTTGTTGTTTATTATGATTTGATAATAAAATTCAAAATTATGATAATCTGGGGGTTAGTAAAGCTCGAAATGAGAGTTACGAATAATCAACATCAAAACTAAATGAAGCACGTTAAATTACTCTTTGGAGTGTCGATAATGTTGGTGTGGAGGTTATGCATTTCATTCATGCTGCCTTTGCTATACCTTTCTGGTCCTATTAGACTAATTTATTATTAGGTGTGCAATATGGAATATATAATCGCTTGTGCAATTGTTATATATTTTACTCAATGATGTCATAATTATCGCGAAATTTCGATCCGGGCAAGAGCTTACGGATTGTCTAGAGCAATAGGTATGCAGAATTGTTTGTAATTCTCAATTTTGTTGAGTTTAAGCATATCTCAAAAACCATTGTTCTGGTACCCTTTACAGTTTTGATATATTTTATATAGTGAATTGGCTTTGAAGTCACATTGCCGAAGACATTATTTGAAGTTAGCTTGATTACACACATTCGTATAGGAGTTTGTATCTTACAATTGCCCCACATTCATAAATCAAATAACTGGTTTGTATGAGGCGTAATACCATATCATACTGATGAGTCGACAATAATCGTGAAACGAATGTGCAAAGATCGTTGTGTTAATATTGCGTTTATGCTGTGTATAATAATGATGATAATAATAATAATAGTAGTAATAATGACGATAATGTTAATGTTGCTGAGGACGATGGTGCTGGAGGTTATGACGACGATGCTGATGATAATGATAGAAATAATAATTATGAAGATGACAATGGTAATAATATTCATGATGACTCTCAGGAAGATGATAATTCTGATACGGATAATGATGATGCCAAAGATGATGTTGATAATTTTTATGGTGTTGATGATAATAATTATTACAATGATGATGGTAATGTTGACAAAAATGATGAAAATTATAATAATGAGAAAGATGATAATTCTGCTGCTGAAAATGATGTTAATAATGAGTATGATGCAGACAACGATGATGATGACGTGGACGATAATGATAATTCTGATATTGATGTTGCTGATAATGCCACTGATGTTGATTATAACAAATTTGTCGATAATGCGGATGATGCTAATGATTATTATAAAAATAAAAATGAATTGCGTGATGATGAAGACGGCAATGTTAATAATAATTTTGATAATAATAACGATAATGATGATAAGGTTTACTATCATGACGAAGATCATGATAGTAATAAGTCTGAGCACGATGATATTGATAGTGTTGATGACGATGAGGATTATAAAGATACATTATATTGTTTTGACCTTTTGTTCTTTCTCGCGCGCTTTTTCCTAAAATTTTGTTCTTTATTAATTTTATAACATTTTTCTTTTATCATCTGTGATCTTTTTTCATTGCCCGCTTAGTTATTCGTTTTTTGTGTTAATTTATTGATGTTCTATACATATCTGTAAGAATGCTTTTTCCAACTTGCTGTATTTTCTCGTTGTGGCCATAATATCTTTCGAAATAGGGAAACAATAAGCAATTTTTGTGCTTGGATTTTATAAATTATATTTTGATATTTAAATTCAGTCACATTGCAGAATTATGAGGAGTTAGAAAGTCTTGTGTTTAGATTTTGCAGCATGATTGGTGCAGTACACATTTTGTGTGCTCTTATTTTATTCATATTTCAAAGTTGCATTTCACTTGCTTTTGTCGCTTATTTTATCATTGCTTGAAGCAAAATTTTAAGATTTTGATTAATTGCAGAATGGAAAACGAAAGCAAGCGAAAGTTCACGACAAGGTTTTACCAGAATATGGACATACGGCGAAATGTATTGTATCAACCATGTTTCGCTCAACGAACACCATGTATTTTTGCATAAATCCGTTGCACAATACTGCCTGGTCTGGGGTTTCGTTTGTATGTGTGTGTTTTATGTATACTGTCTCGTCTAGGCTATGCTAATTCCTTATTTAGACAGTATTTAATCAAACTAATTAAACTACTCAGTCACGTCTGACTCAGTGGCGTGCAAAATGTCATTGCGAGCCATATTTCTGTAATTTTTTTTCACCGAAGAGCTCATGCGCTAGTCTTAGCTTATCTAAAATCAAATTGACGGTTGTGTTTGCATCTTCCTCTTGCAGTGACCGAGGCAATGCACGTGAATAGCCCAATCAATGGATGAGGTGAGCCGACTCTTCAATGGCTGGTCTCTTATTCGTAACTCATTTGCTAATCACGTCGTACCATGTCTGCTTTATCCGAAAGATGCAACTATACAGACGATGTGGCATACTTGTATCATTGATTTGTTCAAATAGGACAAGAAGGATATACCAAAGGCGGCATGAGTTAACATCTGATACAGATTTGGACCATGCGACTTCAAAGCCAACTAACCATTTATAATATAAACCAAGCCTATAAAGGATAGAAACGGAATGTTTCTCCAGATAACAAGCTTGTAAAGTATACCAACATAGTGGTTTTCTAAATATCAAGCCTGTGCTTCGTACCAATACAAAGGGTGTAAAATACCGAGCCTGTCTGGTATCTTGAGAATGGATTTCCAGATAGGCTATATTTCCCAAAATTGAGAATTAAAACTAATTCTGAACACCTGTTATTCTAGCGAATCCATACAACTTCGCCTCGATGGACATCAGTTACCACGTTTTGTGGTAAGTACACGTTCCTTTTTTACTGGCTTCTCATCTGTACGGGTAGGTTATACGCCCTTTATTCACAATATATTTGGTCGAAAAATTTGTGGCAAATTGTCAGTACAACCACTTTGCGACTGTGTATTTAGGCAGTAATAGAGTTACCCTCATATAAAGTTTTCGGCAACTCAGTACATAAATTATATTTAAGCCTATGAAGAACGCCAACACAATGGATTTTGAGATAACGATCCTGTATCGGGTAACAGCGCGATGGGTTTCGAGGTAACGAGCCTGAAATTGTTCCAACAAAATGTTTTTCGAGATAGCTAAATTTCAAATTCTGAACACTTATTATTAAAGTAAATACACACAGTCTGGCATCAATCGACAGCAGTTCTCACATATCGAGGTAAACATGACATCATTCAAATATATATATATATATATATATATATATATATATATATATTCTTTGCTGCAGAGAACTAACATATATGCAATCTTGTATTTCGTATTATGTACCTAGAGTTAAATTAGTTCAAATAGGACCAGAAGTATAAACCAAAGTAAACATGAACGAAGAGTATAGTCTCATATACACATGTGATTCGTGCTTACTCAATACCCACTGTGTCGGTAATATTTGCAGTTTCGATATCTAGAAAACTTTTGCGTTGGTACCCTTTACAGATACGGTGTAATATAAATAGTCATTAAGCTTTAAAGTTGTATTACCGTAGTATTTATATGAAGGTAACTCCGCTGGTGGCTGAATAAAGATTCAAATAGATGAAGGTACTTAACAAATTTCACACATTTTCCGACCAAATATATTGTGGTTATAGGGCATAGTACCGTCTCCTACTGATGCATTGCCAGTAAGCACGAAACGCATGTGCACGAGAGATTAAACCTTTTGTTTAAGCGAAATATGACTTACACATTTGGTTCTATTTGAAATATTTGGCTACTTAGTACGCAATTCCTAATACACTACAAATATTTTAGTTCTCCGCAACATAAAGAACTGGCATCATTGTTGTTCAAGGTTATAAATTTGCTTTATTCTGTCATATAGGCCAAATGTCCTGGATCCTATTTGTGTGAGAACTAGATCTATCTTTGTTAATTTATTTATTAATTTTTTGTTTTATAATGTAAATTATTTACACTGTATGGTATGCATTGAGTATATTTTTACAAAGGTTGTTATTAATTTCTCTTATATTCAAAATTTTCTAATTGACTGTAGATTTGGCAGCGATATACAAAAAGAATAACTTTTTTCAGCCAAACTGTGCTTTGTGCTTCTTTCTGAACACTATTAAAGAGAAGTTCGTACGTGAACTAATTGTTTGAAGATGCGTTAATTCTGCCATTTTAATTATGTTTATATATATCTATTGATGCTGTGAAATTTAATGCAATACATTGCAATTTTTCATGCTTCTGTGCGTTTTCGTCCGTCATTTGGATAGCTGCGTAATAGCTCTCACTTTAAGTTGGAAGTTTAATTTGGTATGAATATTGGATCACTTTTTCTTAAAACTTTGCTCAATTCTTCTTTGCAACATCTGTGTTATACGTGAATAAATATAAGCATTTTATACACGAATGGATACAAAAATGACATTTAATTTGTTAAGCGTCCAAATATGAGGATGTCTTTAAACTGTCTATATTACTACAGGAGTGGATATAGTAATACCGTTTAATAATCAAATTGTCACCTAATCGTAGAACTTTTCAGCCTGATGATCAATGGGCTATAATTAGTTATTCGGGAAACACATACATATTTGCATAAACAGAGATTCAGATCTCCCACATGGTGGGGTTCAGGGGGCCTATACCAATAAGAAAAAATTAATCTGGCCTCTCCATTTAACACGGTTTGCTTTTAGTACTTCACAGATTATCGCGTATTCAAGCGTTTCTTGGTTAGTGCTCACACGGCGCGTTGTCCTCAATTGATCGATATCGCAATTAATAATATCCGACCAGAATATTGTTGGCTTATCCTTCTGCAGCTCCAACCATCCATCGGGGTCTCTTTGGTAGCCTAGCAAACAGGATATAAAATTGACCTCAAATAAGGCGCCAACCTACGAAATCGACGTCTTAGAAGAATATTTAATGCTGATGGTACATCAGAGCAACTCTTTTGTTTGTAAATTTTGCTCTTGATTAATACATTCTGAAGCTCAGCAGGCAATGACAGATTATAAACCAAGCGCATTCATCGATTTGCTCAACTGTCCAATCAATGGAGTTGTAGTTGGTTATCTCCCAAGTCTCCACTTAGTAAAGTCGACAAGTGATTTCAGTTTGGTTTGAAGAATTGGTAAACAGTAGCTGCAGCTAGATTAACACGTCTGGAAATTTCGATAGAATACAATCCATCTTGTGTCACGAGAGACCTTTGGTAAACCAAATCATTGTTGCCTGGCAAAATGTTGCCGTTCAGCATGATTTTAGGCTTCGGGTCAAAATTGGTCGTGCTGGAAAAATTTTAACGATCGCTGGTGGCGTTAAATGTTTGCAACTTTTCTGTTCATGTAAAATTATTATGATGATCCTGTGGATTCCACTGCTGGCCGTCATCGTTTGCTGTATTAAATTGCAATTTATGCTGTAAAAGTAAGGAACGGGGCAATTTTCGAGGCTATACTTTTTTGAGGAGCGGAATTTTTGTCCTCACACACAACCGACTGTCAATTAGCATTAGTTGGTTCTTGTGTGGTGTCGTTGAGAGATCTTGATTCTGAAGCCACATTAACTATGGCTCTATTGGAGTTCACTGTACTCGAAACTGATCTTTTGTTATATATATAATTATTTCAATTTATATAAAATTAAATATCAATCTTTGTTTATTTTTTATTTGTGCGTACATATGAACGTTAATTGAAGTATTTTGTCTTTTTAGTTATGCATGCTGGCGTCAACAGTTTATCATCTGTTCAAGTGTCACAATGAGAAAACTCATGCTTACTTCCTGACACTTGATATGATAGGAATTTGTTGTGGTGTTGGCGGTTGTTATATCGCTGGCATTTACCTGGCATTCTATTGCGAACCTGTAAGCTTGTCGTGTTTACAATTATTTTTCACTTAATACGGGTTTTATTCTGGTAGCTTAAGCTTACACACGTTATGATGTCTTTGACTTTTAAATTATAAATGTTTATTTGAATTCAGTATTCATCATCATCATCATCATCATCATCATCCTCACAAGAAATGTTACAGCGTTCAAAGTCTGATACTGTACTGCCATACAATCGGTTCCTCAATGCTACGTTTAATTAAATATGCCTAAAGCTTATTGGTTTTTTCTTAACCACTCTTCGTCTAGGCATCGGTTTTCAGCATTGTCCAGGCAGTGACAACTACCGTGATTAGTTTAGCATACCGACAATGTGCATCACCTGAAGATAATATTTTGAGGGAATATCGAACTGCTCGTGTTGGTTCTGTAGTGTTTTGCAAGGCTAAACTTTGTGGAAATCGCTGCAGCAGCTGAACCGTCGTGTGTCACAAGATATCTTGGGTAGCTAGACAGCGCCACTGCTGCTAAAATGATGTCGTCCATCATAGGCTTATGCATTTAAATATAATTAACCATAATGCTAGTTTTGGGGGCCTTGAATTTTTATATCGAAATCGGATGGACGCTTCTTAACTTCATTTACAAAAAATTGTGAGCCACCAAGCTACTTCAAAATCTTTATCTTGACGCCGCAGATTGTAAATGAGTGACGGATGATCTAGCAACAGTATATTACATTTGGAGGATAAGAATTTTATACCAAAATACGAAATGACGACTTAGCATCTATCCAAGACGGTCTGGAACAATCTTCGTTGTCGAATAGTAATTCACTGTCGTCTGCGAGCTCAAGATTGTCTAACCTACCACCCTGGCGAATTTAGGTGTTTGGTTTTTTAACGTATAGAATGGCTCATGGTATGTTAACAAATTCAGCAGCAATAACATTTTTAGATAGTATATCAATTATAATACATCAACGAGATCTTAAAGGCGACATACATGTCGCTGTTCAAGTAATTTCCTTCGAGTAAACATGTGATCTATAAAACCTCGTTCTGGTTGGCATCCAAATTCTTCTCAGGTATGCGATTTGCGCGAAACTTTAAGACGCCATAATCTAAGTGAAGCGAATAGTCTAAATACGACCGGATCAAACATATACCACGATGAGTGTTGCACGAATTTGGATTGTTCTTTTAAAGGATCAGAATGATCATTAGCCTGCTCCAAGTAACCGACACTAACTTTAAACTTTAAATATTATGAAAAAGATTAGTTGTTCCACTAAATGTTATGCCAAATTTTTCTTTAAATTAGGACGATTGAAGATAATTAGAAGCGGAAGCTCTGTGCTGCTTAAGAGTTCAAGTCTCATTCTTAGTTTGTAAGAACAGTTTATGAGGGTATCCGTTTTACGATCGCGATCTATGCAGGTGTACAAGAGAATTTTTCTTTGAATGGTTCTGGCCGTCGGATAAGGCGACACATTTTATTCAATAAGCTTGCGCTTATTTTTTGTTTAGTTGACTTTGCACGTTCTCTACATTGTTGCACGTGTAAGTTTGAACGAATTTCGACTGTTAGACGCCACGATCACTTTTGTAGCCTTTTTAGTTCAGAAAGACTCAAGTTGTGCATTCAGACTGCTGAACCTGGCGTCTAATAGATCTATTAGTTATAATATGATGCGATCTGACAGATATTTGGCGTTAGATTACGAGAATATTCCCCGAATTAGCAGAGGCCAAAATGATTACTTTTATGGTAACTTGCAGTGCTCTTTGAAAAGTAGCTGCATTATGTATAGCGGATCTTATTTGCGTCCATCGTGTATTCGACTTCTTGTCAATAGAACCAATGAATTCCATCTTTAGAAGAAAAAAATATTGGAAAGAAAGCTGTTTGAGCTTGCTAATATATATATATATATATATATATATATATATATATATATATATATATATATATATATATTTGAAACTAATTCCTGTTTGGCGTTCTGACAAATGGAAGTGTAAATCTACCATGAATAAGTGCATCGTTCGAGTTATCATACATGTTCATAACCTAGTAACTTCCTGGATGCAACCACGCAATATTTAAATAATTTCTACATGTGTTTGGGTAAAACTTTTCGGGAGACGTAAGTTGCAATAACGCACAACGCCTTACACTAATAATAAAGTATAATCTATGTTCTATTTAGCTTTTTAACATTCATTCCTGATTTATCGTCGCTTGTTTAGCTTAAGGTGGATCTATCAAGTAAATAATATTTAGCGTCACTTAAGCCCATAACTTGACGATACATATCAAACTTAAATAAGACTCTTTTTCAACGTTTGGTCATCCTTAGTCAGTTACTTATGTCGGAGTAGAAAGCGTCCTTTGATGAGAACATATTCAGGCAATACGAAAAATCAACGTTGATTAATGTTTACGGTTTTGGTTTTAGTGGAAGTCTTTAAGTATGCCGCACAAATAGCTTCTTAAAGAGATCCATTCAGTTAGCGTAACTTAAACTTGCGATTTAAACACAATATTGACCACTATTGTCCTGCTTTATAAACGATTGTGGTACCATAGGTTTAAGATCGAAATCATATAAATTAGTATGTTGCAAACAGTTTTGTGACATTCGTATGATATTTGGTTCTATTTACGGATACGCAACATATTTCACATTATCGTATCAAGCTTACATACTAAAAGATTATGATTCCAATTTTATATAAATCGTCACACGTTAAATGTACCGATGTAAATATCTAACTTAAGTTCGATAAAAGATGATTTACTTTATGCATTTTTGTGCTCAATAAAACTTCATAGGGCTCAAGATTGTGACAGCCGTATGGCGGAATCAGGATTGCTTTCCTGACACTGTCAGTATACCTATGGGTAACGTCTAAAATAGCCTCTGACGACTAAGTCTAGCTCCTGGTCTGTACGCCACGTGAGTGCTTGTACTAATAAGAGAAGTTTCGAAGGCGATTTCTGTCTCCTTAGAAATCGGTTATACTGGGCAGATTGTGTTCATTACCTTTGGGCAGTAGAAAATCTAAATGAAAGAAAACTCTAAAATTAAGTCAAATAGCAGGTATTGCTCGTCCGCCTTGTTTTTCAGGCTATCCTAGAACAGGATGACTGAATCCAAATCACCCATAACCTCTAAGAATAAGCGATCTGTTGTTTTCTTATAGCCCTCGAATAAGCATAAATAACATCATCTATACTTACTCAATACTGCATCGGTCGATGTGAAAGTAAAAAATGGATCTCCATGTTTATCGATTATTGCAAAGCAGGTTAGAGAATACAAGTTACTACAAATGGGACTGAAGTTGCGGCCACCAAAATGGACGGCTATTTCTGCGATTCTGGGGAGTGACCAATATCGCCACATACTCGTCGGAGAATAAATAAAGATAGTGTTAACTTAAAACCTCCAATCATAGATCCGTTAGTGCCTAATATGCTTCCTTTTCCGACGTAAAGAACCGTTTAAACACGTACAGTTTCCAGGAATAATTCGGAGGCAGACGAATGGCGACGCTATCTTTTTTTTGTTCTGGGATATAAAAAACGTTAAAATACGAATGGAGGACTTTCAGTAGCCTTTGTTGATCATCATGTTTCACTTATACTAATCAATATCTTATCCATTGACACTATGAATGTGAGATCTCTTGCCTCACGAGCTAATCAGTCTTTTACAGCTGCTGCGCTGCACAAACGCGATATCCATGTTGCTAGCCTCCAGGATAAAAATACTGCATTTAAAACTGTAAAATATATCTTATTCGGGCCTATTTTACAAGAAATGTCCATACTTCCACCATTTCTATGCGGAAGTAATTCTGCCAGGTATAATGTTGCCTTATATCCAGTGCTGCAGCGACTGCATTACAATGCTTTAAATCAAGTTTGCGAGCTTGAAGTAAACACCAACCCCATTGTATTTAACCAGTCTTCGAACAACATAACAAAACTACCGCCAGCCGCAACGCACTGACGCGTTTCGACCTTCCATGATCATCATCAGAGTACGACGGCAAACTGACTATCGAGGATCAAACCGCATTGAATATATATGGAAATCAAATTTAGATATGCGGCTCTCACCTCTAGCAGTCTCGCATACATTGAACTTGACTGGAAATGTCGGCTGCACAATTTCTATGCAGTCACGAACATTAACTGTTTGCAGCTTTCGCCACATATACATATATAAACAATACAATTTAACAATAATTGATTGCGCGGGTGGTGGTAACAATGCTTTAAATCAAGTTTGCGAGCTTGAAGTAAACACCAACCCCATTGTATTTAACCAGTCTTCGAACAACATAACAAAACTACCGCCAGCCGCAACGCACTGACGCGTTTCGACCTTCCATGATCATCATCAGAGTACGACGGCAAACTGACTATCGAGGATCAAACCGCACTGAATATATATGGA
>JAQBSW010009557.1:0-28193 GCA_029291075.1 Eudiplozoon nipponicum
ATAGCATAATTTTAGCTTTAGACATACTAGTATAATTTTTATTATTAAACAATCATCACCAACATAATCATTGATTGCTTATTTTCAAAATAAAAGTAATGTTAATACGAGCAGCATTTCTATATGCCTCATTATGTCTAAAATATGATCTTTCATAACTGCGTAAGTAAAAGGATAAAATTTTTAAACTAAACATGTGTAGGACTCACAAAGTCCGATAAAGCAATTAAATAGTTTAAAAGCGTGGATAGGACACAACATATGTTTTTATGCTCTTTTCTTCATTATGAGCATATCAACAACTTAGATTTAGTGCATTGTTGCATATTTTAAACGTTCTACTAATTCTGATGAGGCACAACCATTGCATGCACGAACAACATTAATTATTTCCTTCTATCTCATGTGCACATCTGGAAACGCGACGTGATACCACCCATGCTTTTCGAAATAATTACACCTTATGAGAATTCCGTTCGCGTTCAGGTGTAGTATGCACAATATATAAAAGGCCTATACGCACAAAAACACACCCACATTCACACACACACACACACACACACACACAAAAATATATATATATATATATATATATATATATATACACTTAACGTAGAACCTTTAAATAAACAGAGCTACAGTCCACGCGTCTCTAATTACTAATTTCCCACACAGATGTATTTGAGAATAGGACTCAAATGAATCAACTTAAAATGTCGTACGCATAATTGTTTGAAATGTTCACGTGAGGTAGACATGAATAATATTTTATTTTATGTGAATGGGAGAGTTTGGTTAATAAAGAAACAGATTTTATGTGCATGTGTCTCCCTTCTATCGCGAACTTCAACGTGGCAAGGAAACTTGAGAAGTTGGGCGAGATAGACAGATTACGTCAGTGGATAGGGAAAGGAAGCGAAATATTGTCCGAAACATAAATGGATTTCACAAGCTGGTCAAAGTCAACAAATTATCGGCGCATTTAGAATAAAACGTTTGTGCGGTAGATTGCTGCAAAATTACCGTCCTATTCAATATATAATTTGTCCAAACAAAGATACCAAAGCTTATGTGATAACAATTAGTTCAATCAAGGTTGCAAACTCGATATAAACATCAATCATTTTATATTTACGTTTGGCACTATAAACTGAGCGTCTTATTGGTTTTGCTACATTACATAAACGCTTAGTTTATTCTGGCCAATGATATATATATATATATATATATATATATATATATATATAAATCAACAGATAAATCAATAGATTTATTTCGCAAATTATTTTTTCGTGACGTTCATGATTCGATATCCGGTGGCTAGAAAATTTCACTTTGATAAGTTAATCCGTTAGATTTTCTCTGAATTTAAAATGGTTCATATTAATCACTGGAAATGAGATACGATGTAATCTTCGTTCCTCATATCCAGTGGTCTATTGATAATTAAAATGAACTCCATGCAGAAAAATTCTGGTTATCTACAATTTTCCCACTACCATGTTAAAATAAAATAGGTGCTTGTTAGACACATTGATTTATAGATCTGTATTTTATAGTGCAACCTTCACAACGTGGAACACGATGTCCCATTTTTATGATCTTGTTATCAACTCGATATTGGAAATCTACATGCAACGTCAACTGTGCCATAGTCATATTAGACTGACATGTATACTTGATTCATTATTGGTATAAAAGATTTGTATTTGGTTGCATTACCTGCACCAAGTCCTTTATTCGTTGAAATTTTATACACACTCGATACTGCTGACTTGTAGGCATAAAAACTGGGCCATAGCCATATAAGTCTGGTATACGTATCCGATGGCCACTCGGAATGATATTTATGTATTTTTTTGTGCAAAAAACATAACTTCGTGCACGAAAACCTTTGTGCACTGATATTTGAAGTTCTTTCGGTACTGCAGATTAGTAGCCAGTAAAAAATACGCGAAAACCTTAAAATTAGAATAATTTTGCGAAACAGGATTAATCAAAATTACCTGACCTACTTGCTTCATTAGTTTGATTTGTTAAACTATTGATAATGGACCAACTGAAGAAGGTTTCCGATAAAGGCAGCCGAAATATTTTGCTGAAGAAAGAAAACACCAAAGCCTTGTTTTCCCGAAAAGCGATCTTGATAAACATGATATTTTTTAGATATGCAGTTCCTATTTTAAACTAGAAAACTTAGAGCACAACGACATTTGTCTACTGATACTTTAATTCAACGGAACATTGCAGATCTGTAGTCATAGACCGCTGCTGCAAGCGATATTAGCAGACATGAACACCTGATTGACACTTCATATTTTTTATTTTTAATTAGTAGTGTAACATAAATGTCATAGAAAATGATGTTTCTTCTCCACAGATACGTGAATTCCACTGGATGCTGTAGATCCGTATATAACAGCATCTGCACCACAGCAACGGTTGTTTGTAATCGGTACTTGATATGCACTTCGCTTTGTAAATGTTATGTTTGCAGTGTAACCTATAAAATATAGAACACTGCATATTTTGCCAATAGCTACTCTAATTCGATTCGACAAAGTAGATATATATGTATCAGCAGTTACCCATTATGCAAGTTTGTTCGGCATGGCTATCCAATGCCAAGTAGTAATTGCAGATGAACAATTCATATTGCAACTCAAAAATCTTCGCGCAGGATATCTTATTGGAATATTGCAGATCTGTAGTCGTCAACAACAGCGAATTACCCAAATGAATATTTAGTGTAGCGCTTCTAGTAAAAAATTTCTTCAAATATGACCAGAAGGATAAACCAAAGACGGAACGGAAGAATAATCTCGTGCACATTGGCTTCATGCTTACTGGTTATTCATGGATTAGAGCCAGTATTACTCTCTTTATCCACTATGTGCGAACATAGGACGGTACAGTCTCCTATACGAATGTGTAAACCTGTGGTTGTGAAGCCAACTTCATATAAAGTTTTCGACAATACGACTTAAAGTTAAATTACCATATATGATAAAATATAAAAATAAATATATATTATATATATATATATATATAAGTACAAACACTGTATTTATTGTGTCAGTACCCGATACAAGGTACATGATGCTAACGCAATGATTACCGATTCTGTACATTGTACCAACGAAATGGATTTCAATGTATGCTAAAACTCACCAAAGTGATAAATAAAACTATTTCTGATCAATATCAGCTATCATATTTCGCGTTAATCATTATGTCCTTATAGTGTGTGAAGGGCATTAAACTGTCTCCTAATAATGAGTCGCGAGTAAGCAAAAACGAATGTACACGAGATTATACTTTCCGTTCATGCTGTCTTTGGTTAATCCTTCTAGGTCATGTTTGAATTAATGTGCTACAGGTGCGCAACATCTAATACAAAATTGCATATATATTTGTTCTCCGCCACAAACAGTACCTAACTGTTATATATTTAGTTGAATGATGTCATGATTACCGCTATCGATCAAGGCCAGAATGTATGGATTTGCTGGAGTTACAGGTGTTCAGAAGTAGTTGTAATTATCAATTTTGGTAAACTTGAAAGCTTTGATAGCTATCGTTTTGTTACCATGTTCCGACTTGGCAAATATAGTGTTAGTACCATGTACGTTTTCGGTACCATAATGTTGTTATCGAGTACTGACATAATAGCAATAGTGTTGGTACCCTTAACAGACTTGGTTTATGTATAACATATAGTGAGTTAGCTTTGAAGTCGCATTGTCGAAGGGTTGTGATGAAGTTAGCTTCACTTGCGCAGGTTTACACATTGTTATAGAAATTAGATCGTACCTTATTCCAGTGGTTATTATGAATAATGTTGAGGCTAACGGAGGAAAGAGACGAATCAGTACCCAGTCACCACGAAGACGAATTCGATGTGTATTTCGAAATGTGGATCAATCAGATCTTTGCGAAACTGATAGTACATATCTAATGCCCACGAAAGAAAACCGTGGATACTCTGGATATAAAGATAGACAGACAAACAGATAAATAAATAGACAAACATATATATCAATATAGATCTATGAATTGATAGATAGATAGACAGATGTTTAGATAGGTAAATAGGTAGATAGATAGATAGATAGTATAGTATTCGTGATCCGTTGATCTTTGCGAATATTTCTTGCTTAGATATCACTAGTTAAAATCGGCATAAACCACACTGTTCAATATTTATTTGCCATGTGAAACGTTATTAAGCCTGTTTTCTTTATTTATCTCTCGTTTACTATATGCACGCATGCTCTAGGTGGACAAATTGAACCATATTTGGGGCAGAGGTCAAAACTAATTCATTAAGTTTATTGTCGAAATTTGTTTATGTATGGACAGCGCACCGTATCCAACTCCACTCCTCTGTTTGTATTGAAGACGATAAAATATAAAATTACGTGTTTATTAGTAAATTTTTCTAGTTGGATTGAGTGTATCGTAAGATCAATGAAATCTTTAAAGTAAAATGCTTATCGGGTTGATGGCCAACATTTTCTTTCAATGATTGGCAATGTGAAAAATACAATTTTCATAAATTAAAATGAAGCAAATTAGTAGCACATGTAAACACGCTGATTCACACATACATTAGCTAGTCTGTCAAAAAAAGTGATTGGCCAAAAATTCATTTCGCAATAACTCAAACTTATGTAGTTGTCAACTTAGTGGAACGAAACAAATTCAATATTAAACATAGAAGACGTTCTAAATGAATCATGTTTTTTCCAGGAAGGTGCTGCATGTTCACCTGATACTCGTTATCTCATGCAAGGTTATTTAGTTAACTGTTTAAATTTTCATCCTAAATTTCCTAGTCTCATTTCCGAACATCGTTCTCAACAATTTCATAACCTAGTGAAAAATTAGTTCAACTAGTATCGGAAGAATGAAGGAATTTATTTATTTAAACCACACATACGTCTTAATCTAAACATAAATCCGTTTATATGCATACATTTCCCGATATTAACCGAGAGTTAGATAGGGTGGAAAAGACAATTTATCCAGCATAAATTTTAAAATTATTAGTTAATGTTGGCAAATGTATTGGTGTTTATATGACAATTGCAACCTTGAATTAAATAATGGTTATTGCCGCACGCGCAATCAATGCATGTTTATAGATAAAAGAATGTCAGCATAAAAAGAAAGATGTAATCTCATATACACATATGTTTAGTGCCAACTGGCGAATCATCAATAGGCGCCGGCCTTTCGTCTATACCCACTAAATATTTTGTCAAGTAGCGACACAAATTTATATACAAGTATTCATGGAGTAAGCTTCATACGAAGGCTTTGAAAACGCGAATTTAATGCCAACTCACAATATATAATAAATACTGGTTCTGTAAAGTGTACCAATACAATAGTTTTCGAAATTTTAGCCTGTACATGGTATGAACACAATAGATTTCGAGATAGGCCAAATTTCATTAACGTGAGAGTCACGCCTAATTAAACGAACAATGTATGCGAGACTAATAGTGGGGAGAGCCGCATATCTAACTTGGCTTTCCATATATATTCAATGCAGTTTGATCCTCGCTAGTCAATTTGCCGTCGTACTATGATGATGATCATGGAAGGTCGAAACGCGTCAATGTGTGCGAATGGCGGTAGTTTTGCAATGTTGTTCGACGACTGGTTAAATTCAATGGGATTGGTGTTTACTTCAAGTTACCAACACCCGCGCAATCAATTATCGTTCAATTAATTAAACGCATATTGGTTCAGCGGGCGGAGATAACAATGACTTTAATCAAGGTTTCCATTTTGTTATAAATACATGGTCCATTATGTACAGACATTTTTTAGTATTAACTAAGTAATGTATAGTGTAGAAATGGAAATTTATGTCATAGACCGGTTTCGTCCTTATTGGGAACTCATCACGTTTTGATCAGAATTTTCCACGAACAGAGCTGTAACCTGGGCACGTCTGCTTTGGAATCAGGTGCTATAACCACTGTGCCACTCTGCCACATTTACAAATATATCTGAGCGCATTGTACTCCAACAAATGCAAACAATCAAAAGTTGATGGACATCACTAAACACAGTTCACGCTTATCTTGATATCATTCAATTAAGAACCACATGGTTCTTTATTATTTGCTGCGGAGATCTAATATATATATATATATATATATATATATATATATATATATATATATGCGTGTGTGAAATTATGTATTATTTATAGTGCACCTGGTAAAAAATTAACTCAAATTGGTCCAGAGTGATATGCCAAAATCAGCAGTCTACTCAAAACATCAAAATTTGGAAATTAATAAAAATTTGTTCGAAGATATAAGAATCGCGTATTGAATGAATAATTATACAACATAGCAATATATGATAGCTTGGGTGATTATAAAAATTTTTAAATCACCTTTGAAAAATTTATATGAAAACGAATCCAATTTAGCCGAATAATTTGTGCCATATGGCAAAAGTATAGTCAACCGCATTTAGCGGCTAGTTATCATAAGATCAGGAAGGATCGCAGTGTAAAAATAATGCATTTAAAATGAGACAATTTCTTTCAAAGTTGTGAGATTGGACCAACTGAAGAAGGCTGCCGATAAAGGCGGCCGAAATATTTTCTTGAATGAAAGAAAACTTCTGGGAAAAGTACCTGTGTTAGTCAAAACGCATATCAGGTAAAGTCGATTAATCCACTTTTGCAATATTATTTTATTTTAAGCATTTAATTTTGCAGAAAAATGATGGATTAGTGTGATTAATCACACGATTTTATATGATACTGATCCTATTACTGTTTGAATACGATGTTCAACTTTTCAGAGATTTTTTCATCAAATAGGTCAGGAAATTTTGGCGTAGTGCCAGATAATACCGATTAGCCACCAGTATGTACGACAACAATGTTTAAACGTGATAATAACTTTTCATCATTCGGGATTTGGTATATCGTTGTGATCCTATTTGAACTAATTTGTCAACCAAGCAAGCCTTTTCAAAAACATTAGTCAAATATACAATTCATTGAAGGCTTTCGTTCGGTTTTATTGTTTATCAATCGAATTTGCATGCATCTTTTACCACTCATCTTAAAGTAAACCTAAACGCATCTCGGTGAGTAGTAACTAGTGCATAGTTGTTAGCTGAAAAACAGACAACTAACAATTACACTCAGATCACCTGGCCTAGTAAGATAATTTGAAGAACAAAGATACTAGGTTGTAAAACTGATGTAGTTGTGATCTGTTCATCGGATGTGAATGTAGTTCAGATTGTCAGCTTTCTATGCAGGTTTTCATTTGTGTGCGAGGGTGGGAATGGAGGTATGTAAATTTGTATATCACCAATAAACATAATTATTCATTTATTGTCAAGTTAACTGTTAGAATTTTGGCAAACGGAATCTTGTTCATTCCTGTCTAGTCACCAGGTGCCATCACTCTAATATAAACCGCTTAATCGCACATTTGGCACGCATCATTTACGTTGACCCAATACTCTGAATAACAACTATGCAAGCGACAAAATTGGTCAAACAATATTTAATAAATATTTATTGCGTAGCTACCATTCTTAACTTGCATAATGATTTAGCGTTAATTCAATGCGTGGCACCTCACACATTTCCTTTGTTTACAACATTTACAGATTTAAATAACCATTGATTGCACGGGTGGTGGTAACAATTTTTTAATCAAGTTTACGAGCTTGAACTAAACAGCAGTCCCATTGTGTTTTAAACTGGTCATTGGACAACATAGCAAAGCTGCCGTTAAATAAACAATTGCATTTCTGTTTACTTCAAGCCCGTAATCTTGATTTAAAGAATTGTCACCACCACCCGCGCAATCGTTGATTGTTCAACTGTATTGCATATATAACTAATGGGGAAGCTGAAAAAAATTAAAGTTGGAAACTAATTATAAATTTTTTTAGCCGACATGTATGTAAGACTACAAGAGGTGAGAGACGCATATCTTATTAGTTTTTAATATATATATATATATATATATATATATATATATATATATATATATATATAAATTTCGGTTTAATCCTCGATGATCAGTTTGCCGCTGTACTCTGATGATGATTATGAAAGGTCGAAAAGTTTCAGTACGTTTGACTGACGATAATTTTTCTATGTTGATGGACGACTGTGGGATTAATGATTACTTTGAGATCGCAAATTTGATCTATCGAATTCGTAGATTTAATAATGAAAACCTGAAAGAATGCAAATATTAAACGGTTGGGTATAAAATTAGTCAAAGTTTGCGATTTAAAACTTAAAATGCACGTATTTAAACCAGTAGCACAAAATAGCAGAATTACCCTATCGTAACACACACCGATTCGTTTCTGACGTCGTTGATTACTATAATACGTAAAATACAGCCTAAAAATATAAAATCTTAACAAACAATTTGTTAATTGAAGCTGCCATTTGACTCTAAAACTTTTAGAACTCACTTACATCGATATCGATTGAATTGCGGCTGAACAATATTATTTTCAGTCAATAAAAGTAGCGTAATGTCGATTCTACTATGATGCAGTGATATTTTCTGCTTATTCGACTGCTGATTATTCTTTTATTTGATCGTAAATATTTCAAATAAGTACCAGCACTTATTCCAATCTACTACACAAAGAAAAACTTTGCATTAATTGAACGTACTGGCACAATTCTCACTTTTCCGCGCACCGACCTCGAACCAGGGCACAAATGTATTTAGGTGGCCCAGTGGATAAATTGTCCATTATAAATTATACAATGCTTAGTTTATGCTGGCCAATGTATGTACATAATTGGACAGGTGTTGATAGAATAATTGCAACTTTGATTTAAATAATTTCTAATGCGTATTTTGTGTTCCGGAGTTAACTTGTAGGTTGTCGGGAAGATGAGCTGACGAGTTGATTATGCCTGGCTATATAACATGAGCATTAAGGATTTTATTCCTTCTGTGTCTAGATTGTTACATAATCTATTTCAAAAGTGCAAATTTTTATACGATACCGATATTGATCGAAGCCAGAGTATAAGGTTTTACAGAAGTATTACGTATCCAAAATTTGTTGTTGTTCTCCATTTTGGTGAAATCGGTCATATTTCGAAAGCCAGGGTTTTTGGTACGATTAAAAGGTATGGTACGTAGTATGCATGTTGAGTTAGATTTGAAGCAGCGATTTTGAGGACTCTGTATGAGTTTGGCAATAGTAACTTTTGTGTATGAATGAAAATTTGCATAATCCAACTGACCAAAAATATTGTGGATTTTGGGCTTAGTGCCAGATCCTACTAATGACTTACCTTTAAACTTTAAATACATATGTACACGAAATTATATATTTGTACCTATCAAGCATGACATACAATTCTGATTGCTTTCGAAATAATTTATTACGTATATTATTATATATTTCGTTGCACAAAACTAATATATATGAAATTTTGTTTTAAATTTTGCGTAAAAAATTACAAATTTGTTCAAATTGGAGCCAAACTATGTACAAAAGTCAACGTGAATGAAATGTATAACTTCATTTATACCCGCGTTTTATGCTACCCGATGACTCATTATTGCGTCCTATACCCATTTTATAATATAATTTGTATTGGATTGGTAAAAGTTGCAAACCCATTTTTTATATCGATTAAGGCCAGAGTAAAGCGGCTATCCTAAAATAGGAGGTTTCGAGATTTGGTCTTCGTAAGAATTTTGTGCCATAGAGTCTATATATATATATATATATATATATATATATATATATATATATATATATATATATATATATATATATATATAGAAGATGGCTTTGAATTTAAATTGCCAAAGGAATTGTATGTGCATTCGTATAAAAGAGATAATACCGTTCAACTGACCCACATTTCCTGACCAAATATATAGTAGGTACAAGAATTAGTACTTTCTTCCATAGTTAAGACGACAGCAAAACGATGCGCATGTGTACATGAGATTTACCTTTCGTTATGCAGACTTTATGATGTTCTTATGGTCCAATTTTAACTTTTCACCCATTTAGCAATACATAAAACGTAACGGAAAATGTGATGAATAAATTTGTTTCTATATATAAAGTTAAATCGCGTTGTTCAGACTTTCGTACATTCGTTTCCATGATCATCTTCAGAGATAATTCAATTGTCAAAAAAAATTGTAACTAACAAAGAAATCATTTTTATAACTATTAATAGAGCGCCGAAGGTGACCATGCGAAGAAATGGTTTAAACGTTTGAACAACGTGAACAAGCTTCATGAATTTTCAAAGAAAACTGTTACATATATAGCAGCTGCGCTAGAGGTGAGAGCCGCATATCTAAATTTTATTTCCATATATATTCAATGCGGTTTAATCCTCGATAATCAGTTTGACGTCGTACTCTGATGATGATCATGGAAGGTTGAAACGCGTCAGTGCGTTGCGGCTGGCGGTAGTTTTGTTATGTTGTTCGACGACTGGTTAAACACAATGGGATTGGTGTTTACTTCAGGCTCGTGTACTTGATTTAAAAAATTGTTACCACCACCCGCGCAATCAATTCTTGTTCAATTGTATTAATCAAGACTTCTTGATGTGAATGCTGAAATTAAAATTGATGTCAAATAAGGTTAATGTACTTCAGTGTGTGCTTAATATAAGATATATATACATGATATTTGTGTAATTGACTTCAGAACTAATATAAGGGATTGTAGCTTTCATGAGGCCCGTATACTTGCCAAGTGCATTAATTAGTTTCTTGCGAAGAAACTTTGTACCATTTTAGCTGATCTGCGTTTTGACTAACGCATTTGTTTTCTGTTCCAGTAGTTTACTTTTTTTAACAACATATTTCGGCTGTCTTTATCGGCAGCCTTCTTCATTTGGTTCATTCTCACCAGTTTAAAAAATATCCAACTAATGAAGCGTTTGACTTGAAAAAAATTGGCGACATGCTCAGTAATCAAGCAAACAATGGCTCATTAATTTACTATTCTTCTTCAGGTTTTGGTTTGATCTGAGTAAGATCTGTCTGATCTCTGCAACCTCACTAGATATACAACATATGCAATGGCGTGGTTGACCCTTAACCTATGAATATTTATTAAAATGAAGCAAAGCTCTCTGTCTTTTCAGATGTTTACAAAGTTAACACACTTTCTGTATGCGTTTTTTCTATTTCTCTCACTATCCGCCTATCGCATTTCCTTTCCCCCAAATTTTATGTCGGAATATCTACTCAACTCCTGCGTCTGGTTTATTGTGTGTGCATGCGTGTGTGTGTGTGTGTGTGTGTTAACGTGCGACTGATCGTGTACACGCGCATTAAATTAATTGCAGATCTTATGGGTGTAAGTAGACAGAGAAGGAAAATATAGTTGCCAATACACGGAAGGACATTCACAGGCACTTGAGAATGTTGCCAAGACCCACACGTTGATCGTAGTAGTCACAGTAACATGCTTCATTTGCATTTGATCACACATGAACTGGAGGATATTATGTTTATACTGGTATTAATGCAATAGCAGGATTGAGAAGAGCCAAATGTCACGTATCCGACCTGCTGCACCAGATTCAAGCGTGTGTAGATTGTGTATCTGCAGATGAATAGCATCGATACAAGAGAGCGCGCATTAATTTGATCTACGGCATGTGGTTGGGTGTGCACGGTCTCATTAGGTTAAACAATGAATATGTGATTATAATTTTTGCTAAATATTTGTTATCACTGCATGATCTCTTGCAAAATGAGGTAGATTTGATCACAGATTAGGTATATATATATATATATATATATATATATATATATATATATATATATATATATATCATCTAGGAAATTGTATCGTCCTATTATTCCACATTCTTCTACCAAATATATAGTGGTTAAAGGGAGTAATACCGGCTCCTACTGATGAGTCGCCAGTAAGCACGAAACGAATGTGCATGAGATTATACTTTCCGTTCATGCTGCCTTTGGTTTATCCCTCTGGTCACAACTGAACTAATTTGTTACTAGGTTCACAAAACCTAATACATACTTGCACTAATTGACAGTTGGAAAATTTCCCAATGTCATCATTTCTAGCCATCGTTCACATCGACATAGTTCATATGACTGCGGATCAAGGTTTTAGCAACCTTCTAACTATTATTGATAGATTCGACTGATGGCCTGTGGATTTACCTCAATGCATCACTTCTGAAGATGAAGTCATTAATTGTTTTATTTCTGCATAGGAAGCACAGTATGGGGGTACCGAACGAGTTTATTTTTTTTAGAATAGAATAGAATAGAATATCTTTATTTAGATTCAAACCAGACATTTTCCATCAAATAATAAAATTTGAAAATGTACAATATAAAAAAAGATATCACATCACATAAAAATGTGCAATTAGTTTCATGTAGATAAGTAAATATCACTAGTTATACTGTACAATATATCAATATCAGAACGTTCGTCTGTAAAGAATAAAAGATTCATCATCAAAAATAGGAAAAATTGAGGTTTAATTCGAGTGTAACATTATGCAAAAAATAAGAACCATGACTAGTAATTGATTGTATGTATTGTTAACTAACATGATGATATAATGCATAACATTTCAATTTTAATAATGCAAAACTTTAAACTAAAAATCTCAAGAAATTCTGTTTCAGATAACAATTAAAATTATCCTTGTCTTTTATTCAACCATGAGAAAGTAAATTATTAGCACAAATGACCCAACTAACATGAGTGACTATATTACTGTCAGTCACACGTACTAACACGTTTCGGCCTTTCATGATTATGAGCAGAGTACGACGGCGAAGAGATTAGCGTGGATCAAACTGCAATATATACTTACGGATAGCAAAATTAGACTTTTGTAATTTGTACTTGAATAAAAACGTCATTTAGTATATCTTATGCAAATAAACATGCATTGATTGCGTGGTAGTGAAAATAACTATTTAAATTAAGAATGCGACCTTGAAATAAACACTAAATCATATATATATATATATATATATATATATATATATATATATATATATATATATATATATATATATATATATACTATATCTTTCTTTATGCTTGTTGTGTAGTCGTCGAACTCTGATGATGATCATGGTAGGTCGAAACGCGTCAGTGCGTGTGACTGACGGTAGTTTTACTATGTTGTGAAAATGGTAAAATACAACAGGATTGGTGTTTATTTCAAGCTCGCAAACTTGATTTAAATAATTGTTTTCACCACCCGCGCAATAGATGATTGTTTAAATAGGTGACTATAATAAAAATAATATTTCATTTCAAAGATATATTTGGAATATATTATTCCATGGTGAGAATTGATCAATCAAATCTAAACCTAGTTCTCAACATTCCTGACTAGAAAAAAATGACAGAGCGAAAAAGAACATCAAAATAATATTCTGCACTGGCTTTATACATTGTTTCAATTTGGAGTGTATAAATCTGGGTGGCAGATTAAATTTAGCCCATCTATAGAATTATGGTTTTTGAACCGTATACATAATTGTACGATACATACGTTATGTATGATGAGTTTGATTTCAAATCGCATTGTCGAAGACTCAAGATGTAGTTGACACTACTATTGTTTAAATAAATATATGTATATAAGATTGTACCACTTTACTGTCCTTGAATCCTGGAGAAAATATAAGGTTGTCCAATTTTGGTTTGTGCGGCCTTAATAATATGCTCTTGTGGAGCCTATAGTGTAGGAGTCTTTGTTCCGTTAGTGTTGTACAAAATTAGGGAACACCGATTGCTTTGACGGGAACATTGCCACTTAAGAAACGTTACGCATTCCGATGGAAGGCTCAAAACATAAAAGTAGCCGATTAACTTTACTGTAATTACCTGATCTGCGTTTTGACCAACGCAGATCAGGTAATTTCAATTAACTTGACATATTGATTGTCAACTAAGTGTGTGATGTGTTTGGCATTGAAAAAGGGTTCCGTAATTGGAACCCGAAATATCTGCAAAAATCATGATGACAGTGGATTCAAATATTTCGGTACGCAATCCGAAAATCAGGTAAATTAATCAAGAAACATTTAACATGAAATTAACTTTACTATAACCGGAAATTATTATTCGCAATATCGTTCTCATGATCAGGCCAAAGTAGGCTCATTAACGAAAACAGACGCGAATGTGGGATCGTTTTGTACAATCCATCATCAAATAAGATCCAGTCTTGCATTGTTCAAATTTACAGACAGGATTGCCTGGAACCTAATGAGAAGGGGACCTTGATCTTCCATTAAGCATAGATGTATTACAGTTCTGGGCCTTGATTGGTGCATAATTTTGTTGGTGTAGTTCATTCTGTATGATAAACAAAAAGGAAGTAATTAACATACGTAATTAAGTCTACAGGCTCAATTGCAAACGCGCTCACTTTGACACGTTTGTTTATTTAGATTAGCGTTTTTCGTTATTTGTGATGACTTACGGTCATTTTTTGTTTCGCTGACGGATGTATTTTTGGACTTGCGTAAAAAAATGTATATATTTATCCATTAGCTGTTGAGAAAATTTCTTGATTACCAAAAGTTCTACACCAGGCAGATTTAATTTGGGTCATTGAAGTTAGCATCTGATAGTATCACGAGTCAAGCAAGTAGGAATATAACGCCGTATTTCTAGAATCCGAAAAGACTATGAAGCTCGGTAGACATTTCTAGCTGAATTAGTCTGTGTTAAATGATTGTAAAGTGGTGAAAATTTTCACTGTATTTTTTATATAAAACAAAATTCACTGAAGCTTTCTTTTCAAGCCTACGATATTATCGTATACGCAAAATACCCTCATGGAATAGAGCCTCATGCTCTCTTGCGTTTCTTGCATTCTTTTATTCATTCTTGGTCTTTCTCTGTGTGGGGCCTTTGTAATAGCCAAACTTAACTGATAAAAGCAATCTTTTGCACGTTTTCACGTTCGGCTGATTGAATTATATTCACATGGGGGAAGTGAAATAACTGTCAATTTATTTCAAAATCGTTAGCTGAAAATTAATTAGAAAAGCGATTGACAGTTATAACGCGGGTTCTACAACCCTAAAAATTGACAATTTTTCTAATAACCACGAGTATATTTGGCTTATTTCTTTATCTTTTTGAAATTTGAATGCGGAGTGCCAACTTCATATTTTCCAATGCCGCGTTTTGCGTACGCGTGTTCTAGTTTTGCACAAACAGTTTCACAAAGATCCGATTGAGCAAAATTTTCATTTCCTTTTTGTCTACGATCGGGCTTGGTTTGTATTCGTCCTAATGGAAATGCGGATCTATCACATCTTTGTTTACTGGCGACGTTTCGGTGCTTACTTTCCAGCACCATCCTTAGGCCATTATATACAGTTCATTACTCACAATGGCAGATTTAAGCAAATGTTAATTTATCGGCAGAATACATAAATATCAGTTAATCACTATTAAAGTATCACTACATGTTGCAAACTAAAGGGATGCTGAATCGTTCATAGTTTTACATATCTTGAACAATTTATAATGCGTTTTGCTTATATTTCTGCTGCTACTGATCATGATAATTCTGATTTGTTATCCTGGTTCTAATTAAAATGACATAATTTAAAGTAAGCTATGCCTTGTACATATTGGTGTAGAATTTCAATTTCAATGACTGACTTGCTTCTTAGGCATCAACAGCGCGTGACGATAAGTAATCCGAATGAAATAAAATATCGTTAAATGGTTAAGTTGCTCACAAGAACGAAAAGTTTGTTGCTCCATTAAATAGATTTTTATAACTTGTGATTATGGACGAACTGAGGAAGGCAAACGACAAGGAACGCCAAAATAACAAAACTGAAATTCGTCCTGTGCTAATCAAAACGCAAATCAGTAAGCTAAGTTGCTCGTTTACGGATTACGCCCATTCAGATTTCTCTCAGCCAAGATATGATACTCACAAAGTTACACATTAATAATTGTAATTGGACGTAGATCTACAATACCACACTTAGTTTACACAGAAAAATGTATATATATACATATATACATATATATATATATATATATATATATATATATATATATATATATATATATATTGGAAGTTGTATTCCTATTAAACCAGAAAACTTAATTTAAATAATGGTTATCACCACCCACACACCAATCATTAATTGTTTCAAGATTCAAATGTTCAATTCAATAACACTTCCAAATGCAGCGTGATGCCTGTTCTATACTGGAAAATTTGAAATGACTAGTTGGATATTTAGGCCTTAACGTATGTCATATAAGCTGCACCTAATGGTATTACGCCAGTATTACGCCTTTTAACCACTATATATTTTGGTGAGGAATGTGGGATAATAATAGGACGATACAATCTCCTAGACGAATGTGTAAACCTACAATAGTGAAGCTAACATCATATAAAGTCTCCAACAATGCGACTCCAACCCTAACTCACACTATATTATAAATATATATATATATATATATATATATATATATATATATAATATATATATATATACAAAGTCTGTAAAGGATACTAACACTATGGCTATTGTGTTAGTAACCTATACCAAAATTATTGTACAGAAAAGCTACATGGTACTAACACTATGGTTTCCGAGTCGGTACATGGTACCAACCTGGTGGATATCACTTTATGTACCGTCGTATTATCCCACATTCTTCACCAAAATATATAGTGGTTAAAGGGCGTAATATCAGCTCCTACTGATGAGTCGCCAGTAAGCACGATACAAATGTTCATGAGATTATTCTTTCCGTTCATGCTGCCTTTGGTTTATCTTTCTGGTCACAACTGAACTAATGTGTTACTAGTTTCGCAACACCTAATACATACTTGCATACATATTAGTTCTACGTAACAAACATTATCTAACTGTTATACTGGATTAATTTCCTTTTCTAATCTTGACGATACGTAGTTTATACTGCCTGACTTATATTTAACGGGGTTGGGGTTTATATCGAGCTCGGTTTAAAAAATTTAATTTAATTTAATCTTATCGCTGCAAAATTTCAATTCTTGACTACAATGGAAAAAATTAGTACAAATATAATGTGTATATTTATGTGCGTTCTGTTATTTTGTGAAATTATAGTCATTCGTAAAAGTGGAAAATATATTGTAGCAAGTTATTTATTCGTACCGTTTTGCAACGAGCGTTAGATCTTCATCTCTAACTTTTCTGTTTCGTATATCCAGATATTTCCTGTGGTTAGCGGATGCTTTTTGATTTAATGACAGCAAGCCCGTGATAAATGTTGAAGCATGCTTCACACAAATCGTAAACTCTTTAGTCTAATCTGTTGTGTCGGTACTATGGAGTTGGAAACACAATACCATCGGCTTAGAAAATGTTACAGCATCATTAAGTAGTTAAGATCACTAAATCGAAGTTACAAATTATTTTTTTTCTTTTGAATAGATTATAGTTATCGCGATACGTGCTTAATTGTTAAAATAGCTAATGTGCTTGTTGTAAAAATTTAGACGAAATGTTACGAAATTTACGATTTCCTCTGTCCGAAATTCCTACTTATTTGAGGCTTGCATAGAATTATTGCTGACATATGCTTGTGTAATAGTGTAGCCTGATGTATGGCTTAATAAACTGAGAACGATAGATTGGTAGATAGAGCAGACTTAGACATCCGGTGAAGCTAGCCACGTGTCATTTTGCATGAACCAAATGTCCTTTTGTTAATTTCAATACTGTATGTGCATGACGTGTATGAGTATTAGTTATTACAATAGTATTAATTAGATTGAGGACTGCCGCTGCTTTACTCATGCAATTTATTTGCATGTTCTGCTTTAGTGGGTACTGAAGAGGATAGCTTTTGAAAGCGAGTTACAATGCGTAAGCAAAAATGTCCGCGCGCGTCTGTGTGTGTTCAGGGTGGTCGGATATGTTAGGGGACTTAAGGGTTTTAATTAATCAGCAAACAAGAATTATAAATTGGTTTGACAGATGGAAGGATTAAATATTGAATATGACGGGGATTTTCTCTTATAATTATATACAATATTGATAAATACCGATTGGTCCAGGCAAATAAAATATCTCGTTAAATTTATATAATTATAATGCAGTCATATATATATATATATATATATATATATATATATATATATATATTCTGTCATTGGGTAACAAAGCAGTTAATTCAGTAGACGTGTTACAACTTCATTGGGAACTCGTCAGATACACTAAACGAGAACCGTACCGGAACACATATTTCGGCCTCTGGGACACTACTCAATAACCCACTGCGCTACTCGAGCCATACATTAAGAGCCATATTGAGTAATGTAGCTACTTCATTCTTTGGCTAGGATATATTTCAATTAGATGCTATCTTGAAGCTATTTAGAACTAAATTTTTAACTATCCAGCCCCGATCTTTCATCATACAACAGACACCATGCTAAATGAATTTCATAGTAATTTTAAGTTTAAAGATATGATTTTGATGCTAAATATGTTGTTAGTATAAATTAAGCATCGTTATCTAGTAGACTGGTTTCGTCCATTGTTAGAACTCGTCAAGTATTTCCCAGTACTTCCTGAAAAAAAATTATTTGCAGCAAAATACACGATATTTGGAGTAATATACTAATTAAGCTTTTTTGCATGTCTATCCTCGCAATGAAATTTATTTTGAATCTATTATAACATGAAGTTCATGTTAGCCACCCCAGATCTTTCTTAGTAAAATGTGCATCATTTCACTTGGGTATTTTATAATAAATTGTATTCTCAATGCAGGGCACTGATTATAGTTGTGTTGGAAATATTTACGAAAGGTTGCATCAGACAGGAAAGGCAATTCATCGAGTAGAGTGCCTTCGTTCTTATTGGTTGTTCAGAAAATTTAACTTTAACAACTCAGCTTTTTTCACATACTGGAATCGAACCGCGACAAACATGCACTGGAGTCAGAAACTATAGTAGTAGACCTCACTCAAGAAACAAGGCTATTTAAGTATTACAATTAAACCATCATTAATAGCACAGGTGGTTTTAGCAATTCATTAAATCATATTCGCGAGCTTAAAGTAAACATGACGACCTACTTATCAGCGAAGATCAAACCACAATGCATATATATGGAAAGCAAACATAGATACGCGGCTCTTATCTCTAGTTATCTCGCATAAATTGTACGTGACTTCGAATGTCGGCTGCGCAATTTCTATGCAGTCACGAACATTAAGTTTGTGAAGCTTTCGCCACATACATATAGGTAATACAATTAAACAATCATTGATTGCGCGGGTGGTGGTAAAATAGTTTAAATCAAGTTTGCGAACTTGAAGTAATCAACCAGTCACATTTTATTTAACCAGTCATCGAACAACTTAGCAAAACTACTGTCAATCACACATACTGACGCGTTTCGACCTTCCGTATTCATCATCAGAGTACGACGGCAAACTGACTAACGAGGATCAAACCGCAACGTACACAAGACTACTAGAGATAAAAATCGCACGTCTGATTTTGCTTTCCATATATATATCTATTGCGATTTGATCCTCGCTAGTCAGTTTTCCATCGTACTCTGATGATGATTATTTAAATATTAATTGCTAAACACCGACTTATTTAAATATAGCCTCACACTGATGCTGAATTAGATGCTGGAATACGAACATACTTCTTGAAATTCTATCAATTAAAACATTGTAACGGCAAGTAGTTTACCATATTGTAAACGATACACAATTTGTATGGTATTTTTTTAGTCAGTTTGCCGTCGTAATCTGATGATGATCATGGAAGGTCGAAATGCGTCAGGGCGTTGCGGCTGGCGGTAGTTTTCTTATGTTGTTCAACGAATGGTTAAATTCAATGGGATTGGTGTTTACTTCAAGCTCGCAAACTTGATTTAAAGAATTTTTAACACCACCCGCGCAATCAATTATTGTTAAATTGTATGGTATTTGTTTTAATTTCAACATCAGAAACTTTAATGAAATAAACTATTGATCAGATAGCATAAACAGCAGTCACTAAAGCAAGAAGCCTAACATTGGATAAACATTTATGCTGATGCTTTTTATGCGACCATGTGTAAGAAATATCCTAAGTAATAAGAAATACTTGATCTCTAATTGGGTTCTAGGGAGGTTAAGGCCTTAAGGCAATTACGAAGTGGAGTATTTTTCTCGAAGCTATGTTTTAGTAGGTAACTGTGAGGATTTAAACAATTTACATCTCATTAGCCTATATACTCACCCATTTTCTAGGGACGTGGCAGGCAATCAATATTAGAAGCCGCATTACTGTACATATTTATTATTTTTAAGTAATAAGAGAGTTTTGATAGATTGTACGTATGCATTAAATGAATTATAATAGTGTGTTACTGACCTGTAACGTGACTAACGTAGGGACGTATATATTAATAGTATGCTTTTATTCTTTTAGCCGGGAAGGGCGTTTAACGCCAGCGAAAATCATTCAACTAAACAATTACCTTTTCTTTTTTCCAACGCCACGTTTTGCGCCCGCGGGTAGTAGCTTTGCACGGACAGTTTCACAAAGATCCGATTGATCACAATTTCCAATTTCGTTTTGTCTTTGATCGGGTTGAGTTTGTATTCGTCCCAACGGAAATGCGGTTCTATCACATCTTTGTATACTGACTAGAACAAAAATCCCTTTCCTTTTAACCAGTCAGTGAAGAACAGCGAAAATACCGTCAGTTACTCGTGCTGACGAGTTTCGACCTGACATGATTATCATCAATGTACGAAGTAAATCTGACTAGCGAGGGTCAAACCGCAATGCCTCTATATGGAAAACAAATTTAGATATGCGGTTCGCACCTAATGTAGTCTCGAATATTTTGTACTTGACTGGGAATGTCGGTTGCAAATTTCTCTGCAGCCATTAATTTTTTTCAGCGAAATTGAGAATTACAATTTCGGTGAACTATAGCATAAATTGATATCCATCAGGTTGGTATCATGTACCGATTCGGTAACCATATTGTTAGTACCATGTACCTTTTCGGTACAATAATGCTGGTATCGGTTACTAACACAATAGCCATAGTGTTAGTATCCTTCACAGACTCGGTATATATATTATATAGTGTGAGTTAGCGTTGAATTCGCATTGTCGTAGACTATATATGATGTTAGCTTCACCATTACAGATTTACACTTTCGTCTAGGAGATTGTACCGTCCTATTATCCCACATTCTTCTACCAAATATATAGTGGTTAAAGGGCGTAATACCGGCTCCTACTGATGAGTCGCCAGTAAGCACGAAACGAATGTGCATGAGATTATACTTTCCGTTCATGCTGCCTTTGGATTATCCTTCTGGTCACAACTGAACTAATTTGTTACTAGGTTCGCAACAACTAACACATACTTGCATATATATTAGATCTCCGCAACAAACAGTATTTAACAATTAAAGAAAAACAGCTCTTGAAGTCCATCAATATACATGAGTGTGTATACGATCAACGTACGTATAACAACTGACTAGACGTCAAATACTTAGGGTAAAAATACATTGAAATACTTTTGCTTGTGCCAAAACGATCTGAGCATCAAAGCACTTAAATGCACTCTAAGTAATTGCAACATTGCACCTATTTTCACTATATATTTCCTTTTAGGTACTTACGAATTTCAATAGCCAAAAAACTATGTAACTTATTGAGTTCTGAGAGTAAATATATGACGGCCTGATTATGCAAGTTGAAAAATTATATTTGGCTTTGAGTCAAGGAATGGTTGGACTTAAGGAAAATATTTGTCTATATTCTCATTTCCAATATATTCTCGATTTTGTTTATCTTTGTTTCGTTTTGCGAAAATGTGTGCGTACGTTCATCAGTAGACATTGACAGAAAATGGGAAATTATTATTTTCTTACAATTGAAAGCATTTATTTATCTCTTTACGCAGATAAGACCATGTATGATGTATATAGATGCACGATTTCAACAGCATAAAAAATTTGTTCAAAGTTAACACATTTCCTAATAAGGTGTTGTAACGAAACTAATAAATATTCGACAGAAGGAGTAATTAAATTGCTGAGTAGTTCAAGGATGCTGAGGAATTAGATGGCAGAAAAGGATAAAACATGAATTCACATAGTATTCAAACAGATAGTTTAACCATAGTAGTTGAATATTAGTAAACACATCTTATAGTCTTCATTCGATTTTTGCATAGTAATTTTGGCAATGTAATACTCATGCACTCATTTTTGACAAATTTAAAACAGTTTCTGTTGAAAATTTAAATGTGATATTGAATTTATTTATTTCGGAGGTCTACTTTAGCAATCATTCTCAGAATTGTAATAAATTTCATTTTAAAATTTCCTTGTCAATAATTCTGGATTTTTCAATATTTAAATGCCATAAAAGATTGGTGTCAATAATAATTCTCTAAATCAAGTTCGCGAACTTTATATAAACAACAGTCCCGTTTTTTTCGAAGCTGACGCACGTCAGAGGAAAACTACCAACAGTAACAAATGGTTAGAAATTTGTAACTTACATAACCGTCACCAGAGCAATAAAACAAACTGACAATAAATAATAAAACCGCAACGCAAAAATAAGTAAAGCAAAACTAGCTAAGCGGTTCTGCACTGAAGTTATTTTGTGACATTTCTAGGCAGTAACGATAATTGACTTTTTTTCAGCTATTGCCACTTAATTAAAATATATTTAAAGATGGATAATTCAGCTCTTAACCATTTCGAATATCTAGGGCCGTTGTAAATAAGCTCGAAGTAAGATAATTGGCGTAATTCTCAAATGGTCATTGAAACAATTTTGATAATAAGAGACTCGAAACGAAGTGATTCCATTCATTTCGAGTTTGAAAACTGTATTTTTTAAACGTTGCAATCCTCGTGTAGGTTAAGAATGCTTAATTGCATTACTTTGTCGTTTAATCTAAGATGAAACTAATTTAGGCTCAATTAAACATTCATTGATCGCACGGGTGGTGGTGACAAACGTTTAAATAAAGTTTTGGAGCTTGAAGTAGACACAAATCCCATTATATGTAACTAGTCGTCAAACAATATAACAAAACTTTCGTCAGTCACACGTACTGGCACATTTCCACAGTAGTTTTGCTATGTTGTTCGATGAAAGTTTAAATACATTTGGATTAATATTTATTTCATGATGGAAAACTTCATATAAAGAATAATTTCGGCTCATAGTTTCAATGAAATTGAGCAGCTGACATTAAAAATGAATGCAAAACTACAGGGGATGTAAACGCTTATTTGTTTTTCTCTGTTTTTTTCTCACATACCGTTTAGAACTCAAATCAGTAAGCATTCTTGTTCTGATGATGATTATGGAACTTCGAAGCGCGTTAATACCGCGATTAAAAGTAAATTGTTCTACGTTTTGCAGTGGGTTACATAATATGCAATAGAAGTTTTTTTTAAATACAGAATCTCTGATTAAACAAGCCGGTTTTTTAAAAAGAAGGGCAAACACGTGTTTTAAATTAAATTAAAAATTGAAATTAAACATTTTAGCTTAATTTGTTTGTTTTTTTTGTGCATTTGCCCCGATTTATTTCATTTTAAAAATAGGTACCTGGTCAAATTTCCATATATGCTGAATATTTCTTTTTTTAATCAATTTTAAAATTATTTATATATTTTTTTAGTTTCTTAATCATATTTTATTCTACATATTTTAGTTTTTTTTAATTTTGTATAGGCTTTGATAGGCAGAACCGAAATTTATTTTTTGATATGAATTATGTGAGACCTTATTAGGAAATGTTAAAACTGACCGGTCTTTAATTTCCATGCTAAAACATTTTTAGAATTAAATACTCAGAATATTCAAAATTCAGAAGAATGACATATTTTACACATAATAGGCAAAAAACTCGCACATTTGTAACTTTTACACAGGATTTTTTTTTAATTTTCCTAATATATATGAATGGAATTTTATTAATAATCCAAAATCAATTGGACATGAAATTTTGTGTGATTAGATTGATTTACGTCAGGATATGTTAATCAAAATTTAATAATTAGAAATCAAATTTACATAAGAAATAATTCAATATAGTCAATTTTTGATAGTTTGCAAACTGAGATATAGTTATATATTTGTGGTTATTGTAGCAAAAACTAATGCCAAAACAATCAAGAAAAGATAGATGTACTAATAAAACTTTACTCTATCTCATATGTGTACACTTCAGTATAAGTTATGAAACTTTTTAAGTGTAGAAGAATAAAACGTTAAAGCACCATATGCGGCAGTTAGAAAGGAAAACAATACCTCACCACTTGATAAATTTTGACTGAAAAGAAATAGGTAAAGTTCAATCTGTTTAAAGGGCTGTCCCATATAAATTTGCATCCCAGCAAACACAATTATTTAAACAAGTTTCATGAAAGAAGTTAATATTGTTGTTTCCAAGGTTTGGAATATATCCAATAATTAGTGATTTGTTTATTCTTTATATTTCCTTTCTGGTTGACTTCCATATAATGAAATGCTCTTTTATGGAAAACTTCGTCTGAATACTACTTTCTAAATCAATTGTTAAATAAACTTTATAATGAAAGAGATATATATATATATATATATATATGAGAAGAGAGAGGATATATATATATATATATATATATATATATATATAACGGATAAAGGCCATTTATTTCGTGAGTCATCAAACATCGCCTTAATCTCTGACATTTATATACACATTCTTGGATTTTCAATTGAAATATGCTAGTGGCAACAAATCTGACTCAAGCTTTTTACTCACTTTCTGTTTTGCTGCTGGTGGGCAAGTTTGTGTGTGTGCATGTCGTGTAGATGCCATTCTCGCCGAATTTCAAAGTGATGTCTGAGATCTGGTCATTATTGTTTGACATAGTGAATTAACCACTTGTGCGCATTGGATCGTTATTATATGTAGTGAATTGATATGCTGCCGCAACATGAGAATTCTGTAGACCTCATGAATGATTTGGAGAGAGAATTGGCAATTTCATCTTTTTATCCTCAATCCTTCTCATGATTCTCTGTGTACTAAATGTCATATTAACTTTAACACTGGGAAAGTTGTCCTTAGTTATTCTATTCAGCCGCCGTGCAATTATTGAGGCTGGTATGTCGCCTCTAAATGGTAAGTTTAGGAAAAACTGCTTGTCGGTGTCCTCTCTAGTACGAATTTGCCGTGGTCTAATGTTGACATCAATGAACCGCTCTGGGTAATTTTTCATTAGCAAAATATTCCTGAGGTAGCCCAGTTCTTCCTCAATCTTGTGTTCAGAGCAGATCTTTCTGATTCTGTTTGCTAGGTTGTTTACTAAGTTTCTTTTGTGGGATTTTGGCACACTACTGTTGTAGTGAATGTATTGTCTGGTGAAAGTGGATTTTCTATGTATGGCCAGTGTCAAATCTCCGTTTGCTTCTCGAGTGAGTTTGATGTCAAGGAAGGGAAAACTGTCATCTTTCTCTACCTCGGGAGTGAATTTGATGCCTGGATCGACTCCATTTGCTTGTTTGAGGATTTCGGAAGGGTCTGCTGCTTCTGAGATGAACAACAAGATATCATCTACATAACTTTTGTAGAGTGCGCACTGGTCAATTATTCATTTTAGGCTCGCTTTTTCAAGATGATACATGTATACATCTGCCAGGAAGTGTGCAATGCAACTTCCCATAGCTACACCATTGATCTGGCTGTAGTATATCCCTTCGAATGTAAATTGCGCGTTTTAGTACATGCTAATATTAGGTCTTTGATGTCATTGGTGTCTATAAGGAAATCAAAAACTCATTTTTGATAAGGTCACACTAGATCTCCGTTGTCTTATCCAGTAGTGTGTTTGTAAATAAGGATAAAACGTCAAGCGAGACCATTGTATTTTGTAGAATGTTATTTCCCTTCAGTTCATTTGCTAGTTCGAAGGAGTCCTTGATAGTGTTTGCGTTTATGATGCTTCGTATTAGTTGAAGTATTTTGCAGAGAAACTTGGCTGGTTTATTTTGTGGAGCGTTGATCATTGACATAATAGGCCGCATCGAGGGAGCTCCTGAGACTGTCACGGCTTTATGAGTTTTTGGTTTGTCGTACAATCTTGCGGTGTTTCTTCCGACGGGTTTTGCCTTTTGGATGTCTTCTATGAGTTCTGATCTAATATCGTAATCAGCCACCGATGTTAAAACGTGTTTTTCCTTATTTTTCAGAATTGCATTAATTCTTGATTCGATGTTTGTTGAATCATTTTTCTATTTGATTTCTTGTTTAAATTTAGATTGATCATTTAAAATGTAGTTCATGGACTTTCTATAAGCGTCGGCTCCAAGTATAACAATTCCTGATCCTTTGTCTGGTGTGGCAAGTCGTATGGACTTGTCTGATTGTAGTTTTCTGAGTTCGTCTATGTTTTTGTTTGTGATGATTTGGCTGCCTTTGAATTCCTTTTTGTATTGTTCTAGTACGCTAACTAGCTCAGATTTTAGTCCTTGTCCATTGAATGCATGTGGGGCGGTGTCTTTCGTTAGGTCATTGTAAAAATTTTCCGTTCCAGCCTGAATGTCAATAATATCACGTTCACTTAGGTTTTTATTGACTACATACAAGCCCCAATAATTTCACGGCAGCTGAATAGATTAACTAAGAAGAAATTTCCCAGTGTTAAAGTTAATATGACATTTAGCACACAGAGTATCATGAGCTTGGATGCCAAAGATGAATTGCCAATTCTCTCCAAATCATTCATAGATTTCAAATTCTCATGTATGTTCCGTAGCACATATATCGGACGTATAAAGAAGCAATTGATAACCAGAATCCAGCAAAATTTGCCACAGAAACTGATTAACAAAGGCTTGGCACCGTCAGGAAAATCAGCTATTTCCGATCATATATTGGCAACGGGGCAAAAAGTCAATTGGACCAATTTCTCAATTCTACATAAAGCAAAATCAGAAAAGCTATTATTTATTTATGAAGCCCTTTATATAAAACAACAAGCACATAATCATAATATTCAAATGTTTCATCAACATGATATTCAAATCGACTGGCAAAGAATAACAAAATTCAACAACACCTCAATAATATCCAGGCAAGACCAAACAGGCCCTCGATTAGAATCAACAAACATTCAATCGGATCGGCCACAAACTGAAGTGTAAATAACAGAGGCGCTTACGATGACAGAACTTTCCAAACAATATGAGCGATCAACACTGCAATCCACACTGGCGCTGTTACCATGTGCAGAACAAAAATTTGCGCAACAAGGTGAAGCAATAAACAGCACTGTGAAAAATAGCACTCGTACATGTAACAGCGAACAATGCGCACAAATGGTTAATTCTCAAGCCATCAAAACAATAATGACCAGATCTTAGACAATACAGCGAGAATGACCTTTACATGCAAACATGCACACACACAAACACAAACGCACACAAACTTACCAACCAGCCAAAACAAGAAATAGAAGTAAAAGCGAGTCACATTTGTTAACCACTTGCATAATCAATTGAAAACCCAGAATGTATATAAATGAATGATTGTGGAGCATTGTTTAGTATTCACGAAATAAATGGCCTTTGTCCACTTTGTTACTAATGTTTTTTTCTTCCTAATTAGAAATATACTGTGTAATATTCAAAAGCAATAGTTATAAAAAATATATATATATATATATATATATATATATATATATATATATATATATTTATTATATCCATGCCCTTTTAATTAACACAGTATTCTTATAATTAGGAAAACAACACAAATAACAATGTGGATAAGGCCATTTATTTCGTGAATACTAATCATCTCTTATACAATCATACATATTTATACATTTTGGGTTGTCAATTGGTTATGTTATCGGTGACAAATCTGACTCGTTATTACTGCTGTTTCTTGTTTTGACTAGTTGGTGAGTGTGTATGCGTTTGTGTTTGTGTGTATGCGTGTTTGCATGTAAAGGTCATTCTCGCAGTATTGCGAAGTGATGTCTGAGATCTTGTCATTATTGTTTTGATAGCTTGAGAATTAACCATTTGTGCGCATTGTTCACTGTTACATATACAAGTGCTATTTTTCCCAGTATAGTT
>JAQBSW010009558.1:0-28184 GCA_029291075.1 Eudiplozoon nipponicum
CAAACAGTTATATATATATATATATATATATATATATATATATATATATATATATATATATATATATGTATATATACAACGTTATAATATATATTGCTTTTAAATATTACACAGTGTATTTTTTATGAAAGGAGAGCACACTCAATAAATTTGTGCATGATTATTGTAGCTAATCGCCGATTTCGAGAATTCTCAAATGCAGATTACAATATTTTAATTACATTTATTCTGCTCGGACCTTCATTTCTACTTTTATTACTTTCCACCAATCACATTATTGTTAGTGTTTATTTTGTGTTGATTTTTATTTATGTGCATATGATTGAGTATGTCAGTGTGCACGTATTTTTGAATGGTGATGATCATCATCATCTAGTATCATCATCATCTAGTATCATCTAGTATCAACATCATCTAGTATCATGAGTTATATTTCTCATTAATTTTTCTACAGACGGAGCAGGAGGAGAACCGATTTGTGGAAGTTGCTGTGGGTTATTCTACCTCAGGTAGGTCGCATGGACTATACATTTTAATTTATGTAGCATTGCTTTTTATAATATTATTTCAATGAGTTATATTTCTCATTAATTTTTCTACAGACGGAGCTGGAGGAGAACCGATTGGTGGAAGTTGCAGTGGGTCATTCTACCCCAGGTAGGTCGTATGGACTATACTTTTTAATTTATGTAGCATTGCTTTTTATAATATTATTTTAATGAGTTATATTTCTCATTAATTTTTCTACAGACGGAGCTGGAGGAGAACCGATTGGTGGAAGTTGCAGTGGGTCATTCTACCCCAGGTAGGTCGTATGGACTATACTTTTTAATTTATGTAGCATTGCTTTTTATAATATTATTTTAATGAGTTATATTTCTCATTAATTTTTCTACAGACGGAGCTGGAGGAGAACCGATTGGTGGAAGTTGCAGTGGGTCATTCTACCCCAGGTAGGTCGTATGGACTATACTTTTTAATTTATGTAGCATTGCTTTTTATAATATTATTTTAATGAGTTATATTTCTCATTAATTTTTCTACAGACGGAGCTGGAGGAGAACCGATTGGTGGAAGTTGCAGTGGGTCATTCTACCCCAGGTAGGTCGTATGGACTATACTTTTTAATTTATGTAGCATTGCTTTTTATAATATTATTTTAATGAGTTATATTTCTCATTAAAATTTCTACAGACGGAGCTGTAGCTGCGCGGACTGTTCGACGTAGCTCTGGCTTATTCTACGCCGGGTATGTCGCATGCAGACGGAGGTCGAGGTATGCTGCCTGGAGGACGTTGCGCCGGGCCATTCTACGCTGGATAAGTCGCATGTAGTATAATTTTTTATTTATGTAACAATTCTTTTAAGAATAATATTTTAATGAGTTGCGTTGGGCCAGTCTACCCTAACCCTAACCCTCACCCTTACCCTAACGCTAACCAAAACCCTAACCATAACACTAGCGCTAGCCCTAACCCTATCCCTAACACTTACACTTACCCTTACCCTTACCCTTACCCTAACCCGAACTCTAATGAATTATATTTCTCACTAATTTTTCTACAGACGGAGCTGTAGCTGCGCGGACTGTTGGACTTTGCTGTGGTTCATTCTACGCAGGGTGGGTCGCATGCAGACGGAGGTCGAGGTATCCTGACTGGTGGGCGTTGCGCCGGGCCATTCTACGCTGGATAAGTCGCATGTAGTATAATTTTTTATTTATGTAACAATTCTTTTAATAATAATATTTTAATGAGTTGCGTTGGGCCAGTCTACCCTAACCCTAACACTAACACTAACCCTCACCCTAACCCTCACCCTAACGCTAACCAAAACCCTAACCATAACACTAGCGCTAGCCCTAACCCTAACACTAACACTTACACTTACCCTTACCCTTACCCTTACCCTAACCCGAACTCTAATGAATTATATTTCTCACTATTTTTTCTACAGACGGAGCTGTAGCTGCGCGGACTGTTGGACGTGGCTGTGGTTCATTCTACGCAGGGTGGGTCGCATGCAGACGGAGGTCGAGGTATGATGCCCGGTGGAAGTTGCTCTGGGCCATTCTACGCTCGATAAGTCGCATGTAGTATAATTTTTAATTTATGTAGCAATACTTTTTATAATAATATTTTAATGAGTTATATTTCTCACTAATTTTTCTACAGACGGAGCTGTAGCTGCGCGGACTGTTGGACTTTGCTGTGGTTCATTCTACGCAGGGTGGGTCGCATGCAGACGGAGGTCGAGGTATGCTGCCTGGTGGAAGTTGCTCTGGGCCATTCTACGCTGGATAAGTCGCATGTAGTATAATTTTTAATTTATGTAGCAATTCTTTTTATAATAATATTTTAATGAGTTATATTTCTCACTAATTTTTCTACAGACGGAGCTGTAGCTGCGCGGACTGTTGGACTTTGCTGTGGTTCATTCTACGCAGGGTGGGTCGCATGCAGACGGAGGTCGAGGTATGCTGCCTGGTGGACGTTGCGCCGGGCCATTCTACGCTGGATAAGTCGCATGTAGTATAATTTTTTATTTATGTAACAATTCTTTTAATAATAATATTTTAATGAGTTGCGTTGGGCCAGTCTACCCTAACCCTAAACCTAACACTAACCCTCACCCTTACCCTAACGCTAACCAAAACCCTAACCATAACACTAGCGCTAGCCCTAACCCTAACACTAACACTAACACTTACCCTTACACTTACCCTTACCCTAACCCGAACTCTAATGAATTATATTTCTCACTAATTTTTCTACAGACGGAGCTGTAGCTGCGCGGACTCTTGGACGTGGCTGTGGGTTATTCTACGCTGGGTAGGTCGCATGCAGACGGAGGTCGAGGTATGCCGCCTGGTGGACGTTGCGCCGGGCCATTCTACGCTGGATAAGTCGCATGTAGTATAATTTTTAATTTATGTAGCAATTCTTTTTATAATAATATTTTAATGAGTTATATTTCTCACTAATTTTTCTACAGACGGAGCTGTAGCTGCGCGGACTGTTTGACGTGGCTGTGGGTTAATCTACGCTGGGTGGGTCGCATGCAGACGGAGGTCGAGGTATGCCGACTGGTGGAAGTTGCTCTGGGCCATTCTACGCTGGATAAGTCGCATGTAGTATAATTTTTAATTTATGTAGCAATTCTTTTTATAATAATATTTTAATGAGTTATATTTCTCACTAATTTTTCTACAGACGGAGCTGTAGCTGCGCGGACTGTTGGACGTGGCTGTGGGTTATTCTACGCTGGGTAGGTCGCATGCAGACGGAGGTCGAGGTATGCCGCCTGGTGGTCGTTGCGCCGGGCCATTCTACGCTGGATAAGTCGCATGTAGTATAATTTTTAATTTATGTAGCAATTCTTTTTATAATAATATTTTAATGAGTTATATTTCTCACTAATTTTTCTACAGACGGAGCTGTAGCTGCGCGGACTGTTCGACGTGGCTCTGGGTTATTCTACGCTGGGTATGTCGCATGCAGACGGAGGTCGACGTATGCTGCCTGGAGGACGTTGCGCCGGGCCATTCGACGCTGGATAAGTCGCATGTAGTATAATTTTTAATTTATGTAGCAATTCTTTTTATAATAATATTTTAATGAGTTATATTTCTCACTAATTTTTCTACAGACGGAGCTGTAGCTGCGCGGACTGTTTGACGTGGCTGTGGGTTATTCTACGCTGGGTGGGTCGCATGCAGACGGAGGTCGAGGTATGCCGACTGGTGGAAGTTGCTCTGGGCCATTCTACGCTGGATAAGTCGCATGTAGTATAATTTTTAATTTATGTAGCAATTCTTTTTATAATAATATTTTAATGAGTTATATTTCTCACTAATTTTTCTACAGACGGAGCTGTAGCTGCGCGGACTGTTGGACGTGGCTGTGGGTTATTCTACGCTGGGTGGGTCGCATGCAGACGGAGGTCGAGGTATGCCGACTGGTGGAAGTTGCTCTGGGCCATTCTACGCTGGATAAGTCGCATGTAGTATAATTTTTAATTTATGTAGCAATACTTTTTATAATAATATTTTAATGAGTTATATTTCTCACTAATTTTTCTACAGACGGAGCTGTAGCTGCGCGGACTGTTGGACTTTGCTGTGGTTCATTCTACGCAGGGTGGGTCGCATGCAGACGGAGGTCGAGGTATGCTGCCTGGTGGACGTTGCGCCGGGCCATTCTACGCTGGATAAGTCGCATGTAGTATAATTTTTTATTTATGTAACAATTCTTTTAATAATAATATTTTAATGTGTTGTGTTGGACCAGTCTACCCTAACCCTAACACTAACACTAACCCTCACCCTAACCCTCACCCTTACCCTAACGCTAACCAAAACTCTAACCATAACACTAGCGCTAGCCCTAACCCTAACAATAACACTTACACTTACCCTCACCCTTACCCTTACCCTTACCCTAACCCGAACTCTAATGAATTATATTTCTCACTATTTTTTCTACAGACGGAGCTGTAGCTGCGCGGTCTGTTGGACGTGGCTGTGGGTTATTCTACGCTGGGTAGGTCGCATGCAGACGGAGGTCGAGGTATGCCGCCTGGTGGTCGTTGCGCCGGGCCATTCTCGTTGGATAAGTCGCATGTAGTATAATTTTTAATTTATGTAGCAATTCTTTATATAATAATATTTTAATGAGTTATATTTCTCACTAATTTTTCTACAGACGGAGCTCTAGCTGCGCGGACTGTTTGACGTGGCTGTGGGTCAATCTGCGCTGGGTGGATCGCATGCAGACGGAGGTCGAGGTATGCCGACTGGTGGAAGTTGCTCTGGGCCATTCTACGCTGGATAAGTCGCATGTAGTATAATTTTTAATTTATGTAGCAATTCTTTCTATAATAATATTTTAATGAGTTATATTTCTCACTATTTTTTCTACAGACGGAGCTGTAGCTGCGCGGACTGTTGGACGTGGCTGTGGGTTATTCTACGCTGGGTGGGTCGCATGCAGACGGAGGTCGAGGTATGCCGACTGGTGGAAGTTGCTCTGGGCCATTCTACGCTGGATAAGTCGCATGTAGTATAATTTTTAATTTATGTAGCAATTCTTTTTATAATAATATTTTAATGAGTTATATTTCTCATTAATTTTTCTACAGACGGAGCTGTAGCTGCGCGGACTGTTGGACTTTGCTGTGGATCATTCTACGCAGGGTGGATCGCATGCAGACGGAGGTCGAGGTATGCTGCCTGGTGGACGTTGCGCCGGGCCATTCTACGCTGGATAAGTCGCATGTAGTATATTTTTTTATTTATGTAACAATTCTTTTAAGAATAATATTTTAATGAGTTGCGTTGGGCCAGTCTACCCTAACACTAACACTAACACTAACCCTCTCCCTTACCATAACGCTAACCAAAACCCTAACCATAACACTAGCGCTAGCCCTAACCCTAACACTAACACTTACATTTACCCTTACCCTTACCCTTACCCTAACCCGAACTCTAATGAATTATATTTCTCACTATTTTTTCTACAGACGGAGCTGTAGCTGCGCGGACTGTTGGACGTGGCTGTGGGTTATTCTACGCTGGGTGGGTCGCATGCAGACGGAGGTCGAGGTATGCCGACTGGTGGAAGTTGCTCTGGGCCATTCTACGCTGGATAAGTCGCATGTAGTATAATTTTTAATTTATGTAGCAATTCTTTTTATAATAATATTTTAATGAGTTATATTTCTCACTAATTTTTCTACAGACGGAGCTGTAGCTGCGCGGACTGTTGGACGTGGCTGTGGGTTATTCTACGCTGGGTGGGTCGCATGCAGACGGAGGTCGAGGTATGCCGACTGGTGGAAGTTGCTCTGGGCCATTCTACGCTGGATAAGTCGCATGTAGTTTAATTTTTAATTTATGTAGCAATTCTTTTTATAATAATATTTTAATGAGTTATATTTCTCATTAATTTTTCTACAGACGGAGCTGTAGCTGCGCGGACTGTTCGACGTGGCTCTGGGTTATTCTACGCTGGGTATGTCGCATGCAGACGGAGGTCGACGTATGCTGCCTGGAGGACGTTGCGCCGGGCCATTCTACGCTGGATAAGTCGCATGTAGTATAATTTTTAATTTATGTAGCAATTCTTTTTATAATAATATTTTAATGAGTTATATTTCTCATTAATTTTTCTACAGACGGAGCTGTAGCTGCGCGGACTGTTCGACGTGGCTCTGGGTTATTCTACGCTGGGTATGTCGCATGCAGACGGAGGTCGACGTATGCTGCCTGGAGGACGTTGCGCCGGGCCATTCTACGCTGGATAAGTCGCATGTAGTATAATTTTTAATTTATGTAGCAATTCTTTCTATAATAATATTTTAATGAGTTATATTTCTCACTAATTTTTCTACAGACGGAGCTGTAGCTGCGCGGACTGTTGGACGTGGCTGTGGGTTATTCTACGCTGGGTGGGTCGCATGCAGACGGAGGTCGAGGTATGCCGCCTGGTGGACGTTGCGCTGGGCCATTCTACGCTGGATAAGTCGCATGTAGTATAATTTTTAATTTATGTAGCAATTCTTTTTATAATAATATTTTAATGAGTTATATTTCTCACTAATTTTTCTACAGACGGAGCTGTAGCTGCGCGGACTGTTGGACGTGGCTGTGGGTTATTCTACGCTGGGTGGGTCGCATGCAGACGGAGGTCGAGGTATGCCGACTGGTGGAAGTTGCTCTGGGCCATTCTACGCTGGATAAGTCGCATGTAGTATAATTTTTAATTTATGTAGCAATTCTTTTTATAATAATATTTTAATGAGTTATATTTCTCACTAATTTTTCTACAGACGGAGCTGTAGCTGCGCGGACTGTTGGACGTGGCTGTGGGTTATTCTACGCTGGGTGGGTCGCATGCAGACGGAGGTCGAGGTATGCCGCCTGGTGGACGTTGCGCTGGGCCATTCTACGCTGGATAAGTCGCATGTAGTATAATTTTTAATTTATGTAGCAATTCTTTTTATAATAATATTTTAATGAGTTATATTTCTCACTAATTTTTCTACAGACGGAGCTGTAGCTGCGCGGACTGTTGGACGTGGCTGTGGGTTATTCTACGCTGGGTGGGTCGCATGCAGACGGAGGTCGAGGTATGCCGACTGGTGGAAGTTGCTCTGGGCCATTCTACGCTGGATAAGTCGCATGTAGTATAATTTTTAATTTATGTAGCAATTCTTTTTATAATAATATTTTAATGAGTTATATTTCTCACTAATTTTTCTACAGACGGAGCTGTAGCTGCGCGGACTGTTGGACGTGGCTGTGGGTTATTCTACGCTGGGTGGGTCGCATGCAGACGGAGGTCGAGGTATGCCGCCTGGTGGACGTTGCGCTGGGCCATTCTACGCTGGATAAGTCGCATGTAGTATAATTTTTAATTTATGTAGCAATTCTTTTTATAATAATATTTTAATGAGTTATATTTCTCACTAATTTTTCTACAGACGGAGCTGTAGCTGCGCGGACTGTTGGACGTGGCTGTGGGTTATTCTACGCTGGGTGGGTCGCATGCAGACGGAGGTCGAGGTATGCCGACTGGTGGAAGTTGCTCTGGGCCATTCTACGCTGGATAAGTCGCATGTAGTATAATTTTTAATTTATGTAGCAATTCTTTTTATAATAATATTTTAATGAGTTATATTTCTCACTAATTTTTCTACAGACGGAGCTGTAGCTGCGCGGACTGTTGGACGTGGCTGTGGGTTATTCTACGCTGGGTGGGTCGCATGCAGACGGAGGTCGAGGTATGCCGCCTGGTGGACGTTGCGCCGGGCCATTCTACGCTGGATAAGTCGCATGTAGTATAATTTTTAATTTATGTAGCAATTCTTTTTATAATAATATTTTAATGAGTTATATTTCTCACTAATTTTTCTACAGACGGAGCTGTAGCTGCGCGGACTGTTGGACGTGGCTGTGGGTTATTCTACGCTGGGTGGGTCGCATGCAGACGGAGGTCGAGGTATGCCGACTGGTGGAAGTTGCTCTGGGCCATTCTACGCTGGATAAGTCGCATGTAGTATAATTTTTAATTTATGTAGCAATTCTTTTTATAATAATATTTTAATGAGTTATATTTCTCACTAATTTTTCTACAGACGGAGCTGTAGCTGCGCGGACTGTTGGACGTGGCTGTGGGTTATTCTACGCTGGGTGGGTCGCATGCAGACGGAGGTCGAGGTATGCCGCCTGGTGGACGTTGCGCTGGGCCATTCTACGCTGGATAAGTCGCATGTAGTATAATTTTTAATTTATGTAGCAATTCTTTTTATAATAATATTTTAATGAGTTATATTTCTCACTAATTTTTCTACAGACGGAGCTGTAGCTGCGCGGACTGTTGGACGTGGCTGTGGGTTATTCTACGCTGGGTGGGTCGCATGCAGACGGAGGTCGAGGTATGCCGACTGGTGGAAGTTGCGCTGGGCCATTCTACGCTGGATAAGTCGCATGTAGTATAATTTTTAATTTATGTAGCAATTCTTTTTATAATAATATTTTAATGAGTTATATTTCTCACTAATTTTTCTACAGACGGAGCTGTAGCTGCGCGGACTGTTGGACGTGGCTGTGGGTTATTCTACGCTGGGTGGGTCGCATGCAGACGGAGGTCGAGGTATGCCGACTGGTGGAAGTTGCGCTGGGCCATTCTACGCTGGATAAGTCGCATGTAGTATAATTTTTAATTTATGTAGCAATTCTTTTTATAATAATATTTTAATGAGTTATATTTCTCACTAATTTTTCTACAGACGGAGCTGTAGCTGCGCGGACTGTTGGACGTGGCTGTGGGTTATTCTACGCTGGGTGGGTCGCATGCAGACGGAGGTCGAGGTATGCCGACTGGTGGAAGTTGCGCTGGGCCATTCTACGCTGGATAAGTCGCATGTAGTATAATTTTTAATTTATGTAGCAATTCTTTTTATAATAATATTTTAATGAGTTATATTTCTCACTAATTTTTCTACAGACGGAGCTGTAGCTGCGCGGACTGTTGGACGTGGCTGTGGGTTATTCTACGCTGGGTGGGTCGCATGCAGACGGAGGTCGAGGTATGCCGACTGGTGGAAGTTGCTCTGGGCCATTCTACGCTGGATAAGTCGCATGTAGTATAATTTTTAATTTATGTAGCAATTCTTTTTATAATAATATTTTAATGAGTTATATTTCTCACTAATTTTTCTACAGACGGAGCTGTAGCTGCGCGGACTGTTGGACTTTGCTGTGGTTCATTCTACGCAGGGTGGGTCGCATGCAGACGGAGGTCGAGGTATGCTGCCTGGTGGACGTTGCGCCGGGCCATTCTACGCTGGATAAGTCGCATGTAGTATAATTTTTTATTTATGTAACAATTCTTTTAATAATAATATTTTAATGAGTTGCGTTGGGCCAGTCTACCCTAACCCTAACAACCTAACACTAACCCTCACCCTTACCCTAACGCTAACCAAAACCCTAACCATAACACTAGCGCTAGCCCTAACCCTAACACTAACACTTACACTTACCCTTACCCTTACCCTTACCCTAACCCGAACTCTAATGAATTATATTTCTCACTATTTTTTCTACAGACGGAGCTGTAGCTGCGCGGACTGTTGGACGTGGCTGTGGGTTATTCTACGCTGGGTGGGTCGCATGCAGACGGAGGTCGAGGTATGCCGACTGGTGGAAGTTGCGCTGGGCCATTCTACGCTGGATAAGTCGCATGTAGTATAATTTTTAATTTATGTAGCAATTCTTTTTATAATAATATTTTAATGAGTTATATTTCTCACTAATTTTTCTACAGACGGAGCTGTAGCTGCGCGGACTGTTGGACGTGGCTGTGGGTTATTCTACGCTGGGTGGGTCGCATGCAGACGGAGGTCGAGGTATGCCGACTGGTGGAAGTTGCGCTGGGCCATTCTACGCTGGATAAGTCGCATGTAGTATAATTTTTAATTTATGTAGCAATTCTTTTTATAATAATATTTTAATGAGTTATATTTCTCACTAATTTTTCTACAGACGGAGCTGTAGCTGCGCGGACTGTTGGACGTGGCTGTGGGTTATTCTACGCTGGGTGGGTCGCATGCAGACGGAGGTCGAGGTATGCCGACTGGTGGAAGTTGCTCTGGGCCATTCTACGCTGGATAAGTCGCATGTAGTATAATTTTTAATTTATGTAGCAATTCTTTTTATAATAATATTTTAATGAGTTATATTTCTCACTAATTTTTCTACAGACGGAGCTGTAGCTGCGCGGACTGTTGGACTTTGCTGTGGTTCATTCTACGCAGGGTGGGTCGCATGCAGACGGAGGTCGAGGTATGCTGCCTGGTGGACGTTGCGCCGGGCCATTCTACGCTGGATAAGTCGCATGTAGTATAATTTTTTATTTATGTAACAATTCTTTTAATAATAATATTTTAATGAGTTGCGTTGGGCCAGTCTACCCTAACCCTAACACTAACACTAACCCTCACCCTTACCCTAACGCTAACCAAAACCCTAACCATAACACTAGCGCTAGCCCTAACCCTAACACTAACACTTACACTTACCCTTACCCTTACCCTTACCCTAACCCGAACTCTAATGAATTATATTTCTCACTAATTTTTCTACAGACGGAGCTGTAGCTGCGCGGACTGTTGGACGTGGCTGTGGGTTATTCTACGCTGGGTGGGTCGCATGCAGACGGAGGTCGAGGTATGCCGACTGGTGGAAGTTGCTCTGGGCCATTCTACGCTGGATAAGTCGCATGTAGTATAATTTTTAATTTATGTAGCAATTCTTTTTATAATAATATTTTAATGAGTTATATTTCTCACTAATTTTTCTACAGACGGAGCTGTAGCTGCGCGGACTGTTGGACGTGGCTGTGGGTTATTCTACGCTGGGTGGGTCGCATGCAGACGGAGGTCGAGGTATGCCGACTGGTGGAAGTTGCGCTGGGCCATTCTACGCTGGATAAGTCGCATGTAGTATAATTTTTAATTTATGTAGCAATTCTTTTTATAATAATATTTTAATGAGTTATATTTCTCACTAATTTTTCTACAGACGGAGCTGTAGCTGCGCGGACTGTTGGACGTGGCTGTGGGTTATTCTACGCTGGGTGGGTCGCATGCAGACGGAGGTCGAGGTATGCTGCCTGGTGGACGTTGCGCCGGGCCATTCTACGCTGGATAAGTCGCATGTAGTATAATTTTTAATTTATGTAGCAATTCTTTTTATAATAATATTTTAATGAGTTATATTTCTCACTAATTTTTCTACAGACGGAGCTGTAGCTGCGCGGACTGTTGGACGTGGCTGTGGGTTATTCTACGCTGGGTGGGTCGCATGCAGACGGAGGTCGAGGTATGCCGACTGGTGGAAGTTGCTCTGGGCCATTCTACGCTGGATAAGTCGCATGTAGTATAATTTTTAATTTATGTAGCAATTCTTTTTATAATAATATTTTAATGAGTTATATTTCTCACTAATTTTTCTACAGACGGAGCTGTAGCTGCGCGGACTGTTGGACGTGGCTGTGGGTTATTCTACGCTGGGTGGGTCGCATGCAGACGGAGGTCGAGGTATGCCGACTGGTGGAAGTTGCTCTGGGCCATTCTACGCTGGATAAGTCGCATGTAGTATAATTTTTAATTTATGTAGCAATTCTTTTTATAATAATATTTTAATGAGTTATATTTCTCACTAATTTTTCTACAGACGGAGCTGTAGCTGCGCGGACTGTTGGACGTGGCTGTGGGTTATTCTACGCTGGGTGGGTCGCATGCAGACGGAGGTCGAGGTATGCCGACTGGTGGACGTTGCGCCGGGCCATTCTACGCTGGATAAGTCGCATGTAGTATAATTTTTAATTTATGTAGCAATTCTTTTTATAATAATATTTTAATGAGTTATATTTCTCACTAATTTTTCTACAGACGGAGCTGTAGCTGCGCGGACTGTTGGACGTGGCTGTGGGTTATTCTACGCTGGGTGGGTCGCATGCAGACGGAGGTCGAGGTATGCCGACTGGTGGACGTTGCGCTGGGCCATTCTACGCTGGATAAGTCGCATGTAGTATAATTTTTAATTTATGTAGCAATTCTTTTTATAATAATATTTTAATGAGTTATATTTCTCACTAATTTTTCTACAGACGGAGCTGTAGCTGCGCGGACTGTTGGACGTGGCTGTGGGTTATTCTACGCTGGGTGGGTCGCATGCAGACGGAGGTCGAGGTATGCCGACTGGTGGAAGTTGCGCTGGGCCATTCTACGCTGGATAAGTCGCATGTAGTATAATTTTTAATTTATGTAGCAATTCTTTTTATAATAATATTTTAATGAGTTATATTTCTCACTAATTTTTCTACAGACGGAGCTGTAGCTGCGCGGACTGTTGGACGTGGCTGTGGGTTATTCTACGCTGGGTGGGTCGCATGCAGACGGAGGTCGAGGTATGCCGACTGGTGGAAGTTGCGCTGGGCCATTCTACGCTGGATAAGTCGCATGTAGTATAATTTTTAATTTATGTAGCAATTCTTTTTATAATAATATTTTAATGAGTTATATTTCTCACTAATTTTTCTACAGACGGAGCTGTAGCTGCGCGGACTGTTGGACGTGGCTGTAGGTTCATTCTACGCTGGGTGGGTCGCATGCAGACGGAGGTCGAGGTATGCTGCCTGGTGGACGTTGCGCCGGGCCATTCTACGCTGGATAAGTCGCATGTAGTATAATTTTTACATTTATCGTTAGCCCAATTACCCTTTTACCCTATACCACTAGATACTCTTTAATGAAGTTATATTTCTCATTAATTTTTCTACAGACGGAGCTGTAGCTGCGCGGACTGTTGGACGTGGCTCTGGGTTATTCTACGCTGGGTGGGTCGCATGCAGACGGAGGTCGAGGTATGCCGACTGATGGAAGTTGCGCTGGGCCATTCTACGCTGGATAAGTCGCATGTAGTATAATTTTTAATTTATGTAGCAATTCTTTTTATAATAATATTTTAATGAGTTATATTTCTCACTAATTTTTCTACAGACGGAGCTGTAGCTGCGCGGACTGTTGGACGTGGCTGTGGGTTATTCTACGCTGGGTGGGTCGCATGCAGACGGAGGTCGAGGTATGCCGACTGGTGGAAGTTGCGCTGGGCCATTCTACGCTGGATAAGTCGCATGTAGTATAATTTTTAATTTATGTAGCAATTCATTTTATAATATTATTTTAATAAGTTATATTTCTCACTAATTTTTCTACAGACGGAGCTGTAGCTGCGCGGACTGTTCGACGTGGCTGTGGGTTATTCTACGCTGGGTGGGTCGCATGCAGACGGAGGTCGAGGTATGCCGACTGATGGAAGTTGCGCTGGGCCATTCTACGCTGGATAATCGCAAGAAGTATAATTTTTTAATTTATATAGCAATTCTCTTTACAATATTATTTTAATAAGTTATATTGTCTCACTAATTTTTGTACAGACGGAGCTGGAGGAGAACCGATTGCCGTGGAACGCTTGCTAGTACGGTCATTCTACCCCAGCGCTAGCCGTCCGTATGGACTATCACTTCTTTAGTCTATGTAGCATTGCTTTTGACCCTAACCCTATTATTTTAATGAATTATATTTCTCACTAATTTTTCTACAGACTGAGCTGTAGCTGCGTGGACTGTTGGACGTGGCTGTGGGTTATTCTGCGCTGGGTGGGTCGCATGCAGACGGAGGTCGAGGTATGCCGACTGATGGAAGTTGCGCTGGGCCATTCTACGCTGGATAAGTCGCAAGTAGTATAATTTTTAATTTATGTAGGAATTTTTTTATAATAATATTTTAATGAGTTATATTTCTCACTAATTTTTCTACAGACGGAGCTGGAGGAGAACCGATTGGTGGAAGTTGCAGTGGGTCATTCTACCCCATGTAGGTCGTATGGACTATAATTTTTAATTTATGTAGCATTGCTTTTGATAATATTATTTTAATGAGTTATATTTCTCATTAATTTTTCTACAGACGGAGCTGGAGGAGAACCGATTGGTGGAAGTTGCAGTGGGTCATTCTACCCCAGGTAGGTCGTATGGACTATACTTTTTAATTTATGTAGCATTGCTTTTTATAATATTATTTTAATGAGTTATATTTCTCATTAATTTTTCTACAGACGGAGCTGGAGGAGAACCGATTGGTGGAAGTTGCAGTGGGTCATTCTACCCCAGGTAGGTCGTATGGACTATACTTTTTAATTTATGTAGCATTGCTTTTTATAATATTATTTTAATGAGTTATATTTCTCATTAATTTTTCTACAGACGGAGCTGGAGGAGAACCGATTGGTGGAAGTTGCAGTGGGTCATTCTACCCCAGGTAGGTCGTATGGACTATACTTTTTAATTTATGTAGCATTGCTTTTTATAATATTATTTTAATGAGTTATATTTCTCATTAATTTTTCTACAGACGGAGCTGGAGGAGAACCGATTGGTGGAAGTTGCAGTGGGTCATTCTACCCCAGGTAGGTCGTATGGACTATACTTTTTAATTTATGTAGCATTGCTTTTTATAATATTATTTTAATGAGTTATATTTCTCATTAATTTTTCTACAGACGGAGCTGGAGGAGAACCGATTGGTGGAAGTTGCAGTGGGTCATTCTACCCCAGGTAGGTCGTATGGACTATACTTTTTAATTTATGTAGCATTGCTTTTTATAATATTATTTTAATGAGTTATATTTCTCATTAATTTTTCTACAGACGGAGCTGGAGGAGAACCGATTGGTGGAAGTTGCTGTGGGTCATTCTACCCCAGGTAGGTCGTATGGACTATACTTTTTAATTTATGTAGCATTGCTTTTTATAATATTATTTTAATGAGTTATATTTCTCATTAATTTTTCTACAGACGGAGCTGTAGCTGCGCGGACTGTTCGACGTGGCTCTGGGTTATTCTACGCTGGGTAGGTCGCATGCAGACTGAGGTCGAGGTATGCCGACTGGTGGATGTTGCTCTGGGCCATTCTACGCTGGATAAGTCGCATGTAGTATAATTTTTAATTTATGTAGCAATTCTTTTTATAATATTATTTTAATGAGTTATATTTCTCACTAATTTTTCTACAGACGGAGCTGTAGCTGCGCGGACTGTTCGACGTGGCTGTGGGTTATTCTACGCTGGGTGGGTCGCATGCAGACGGAGGTCGAGGTATGCCGACTGGTGGAAGTTGCTCTGGGCCATTCTACGCTGGTAAAGTCGCATGTAGTGTAATTTTTAATTTATGTAGCAATTCTTTTTATAATAATATTTTAATGAGTTATATTTCTCACTAATTTTTCTACAGACGGAGCTGTAGCTGCGCGGACTGTTGGACGTGGCTGTGGGTTATTCTACGCTGGGTGGGTCGCATGCAGACGGAGGTCGAGGTATGCCGACTGGTGGAAGTTGCGCTGGGCCATTCTACGCTGGATAAGTCGCATGTAGTATAATTTTTAATTTATGTAGCAATTCTTTTTATAATAATATTTTAATGAGTTATATTTCTCACTAATTTTTCTACAGACGGAGCTGTAGCTGCGCGGACTGTTGGACGTGGCTGTGGGTTATTCTACGCTGGGTGGGTCGCATGCAGACGGAGGTCGAGGTATGCCGACTGGTGGAAGTTGCTCTGGGCCATTCTACGCTGGATAAGTCGCATGTAGTATAATTTTTAATTTATGTAGCAATTCTTTTTATAATAATATTTTAATGAGTTATATTTCTCACTAATTTTTCTACAGACGGAGCTGTAGCTGCGCGGACTGTTCGACGTGGCTCTGGGTTATTCTACGCTGGGTATGTCGCATGCAGACGGAGGTCGACGTATGCTGCCTGGAGGACGTTGCGCCGGGCCATTCGACGCTGGATAAGTCGCATGTAGTATAATTTTTAATTTATGTAGCAATTCTTTTTATAATAATATTTTAATGAGTTATATTTCTTACTAATTTTTCTACAGACGGAGCTGTAGCTGCGCGGACTGTTGGACGTGGCTGTGGGTTATTCTACGCTGGGTGGGTCGCATGCAGACGGAGGTCGAGGTATGCCGACTGGTGGAAGTTGCTCTGGGCCATTCTACGCTGGATAAGTCGCATGTAGTATAATTTTTAATTTATGTAGCAATACTTTTTATAATAATATTTTAATGAGTTATATTTCTCACTAATTTTTCTACAGACGGAGCTGTAGCTGCGCGGACTGTTGGACTTTGCTGTGGTTCATTATACGCGGGGTGGGTCGCATGCAGACGGAGGTCGAGGTATGCTGCCTGGTGGACGTTGCGCCGGGCCATTCTACGCTGGATAAGTCGCATGTAGTATAATTTTTTATTTATGTAACAATTCTTTTAATAATAATATTTTAATGAGTTGCGTTGGGCCAGTCTACCCTAACACCAACACTAACACTAACCCTCACCCTTACCATAACGCTAACCAAAACCCTAACCATAACACTAGCGCTAGCCCTAACCCTAACACTAACACTTACACTTACCTACCCTTACCCTTACCCTTACCCTAACCCGAACTCTAATGAATTATATTTCTCACTAATTTTTCTACAGACGGAGCTGTAGCTGCGCGGACTGTTGGACGTGGCTGTGGGTTATTCTACGCTGGGTGGGTCGCATGCAGACGGAGGTCGAGGTATGCCGCCTGGTGGACGTTGCGCCGGGCCATTCTACGCTGGATAAGTCGCATGTAGTATAATTTTTAATTTATGTAGCAATTCTTTTTATAATAATATTTTAATGAGTTATATTTCTCACTAATTTTTCTACAGACGGAGCTGTAGCTGCGCGGACTGTTGGACGTGGCTGTGGGTTATTCTACGCTGGGTGGGTCGCATGCAGACGGAGGTCGAGGTATGCCGACTGGTGGAAGTTGCTCTGGGCCATTCTACGCTGGATAAGTCGCATGTAGTATAATTTTTAATTTATGTAGCAATTCTTTTTATAATAATATTTTAATGAGTTATATTTCTCACTAATTTTTCTACAGACGGAGCTGTAGCTGCGCGGACTGTTGGACTTTGCTGTGGTTCATTCTACGCAGGGTGGGTCGCATGCAGACGGAGGTCGAGGTATGCCGACTGGTGGAAGTTGCTCTGGGCCATTCTACGCTGGATAAGTCGCATGTAGTATAATTTTTAATTTATGTAGCAATTCTTTTTATAATAATATTTTAATGAGTTGCGTTGGGCCAGTCTACCCTAACCCTAAACCTAACACTAACCCTCACCCTTACCCTAACGCCAAACAAAAACCTAACCATAACACTAGCGCTAGCCCTAACACTAACACTAACACTAACACTTACCCTTACCCTTACCCTTACCCTAACCCGAACTCTAATGAATTATATTTCTCACTAATTTTTCTACAGACGGAGCTGTAGCTGCGCGGACTGTTGGACGTGGCTGTGGGTTATTCTACGCTGGGTGGGTCGCATGCAGACGGAGGTCGAGGTATGCCGCCTGGTGGTCGTTGCGCCGGGCCATTCTACGCTGGATAAGTCGCATGTAGTATAATTTTTAATTTATGTAGCAATTCTTTTTATAATAATATTTTAATGAGTTATATTTCTCACTAATTTTTCTACAGACGGAGCTGTAGCTGCGCGGACTGTTCGACGTGGCTGTGGGTTATTCTACGCTGGGTGGGTCGCATGCAGACGGAGGTCGAGGTATGCCGACTGGTGGAAGTTGCGCTGGGCCATTCTACGCTGGATAAGTCGCATGTAGTATAATTTTTAATTTATGTAGCAATTCTTTTTATAATAATATTTTAATGAGTTATATTTCTCACTAATTTTTCTACAGACGGAGCTGTAGCTGCGCGGACTGTTCGACGTGGCTGTGGGTTATTCTACGCTGGGTAGGTCGCATGCAGACGGAGGTCGACGTATGCTGCCTGGAGGACGTTGCGCTGGGCCATTCTACGCTGGATAAGTCGCATGTAGTATAATTTTTAATTTATGTAGCAATTCTTTTTATAATAATATTTTAATGAGTTATATTTCTCACTAATTTTTCTACAGACGGAGCTGTAGCTGCGCGGACTGTTGGACGTGGCTGTGGGTTATTCTACGCTGGGTGGGTCGCATGCAGACGGAGGTCGAGGTATGCCGACTGGTGGAAGTTGCTCTGGGCCATTCTACGCTGGATAAGTCGCATGTAGTATAATTTTTAATTTATGTAGCAATACTTTTTATAATAATATTTTAATGAGTTATATTTCTCACTAATTTTTCTACAGACGGAGCTGTAGCTGCGCGGACTGTTGGACTTTGCTGTGGTTCATTCTACGCAGGGTGGGTCGCATGCAGACGGAGGTCGAGGTATGCTGCCTGGTGGACGTTGCGCCGGGCCATTCTACGCTGGATAAGTCGCATGTAGTATAATTTTTTATTTATGTAACAATTCTTTTAATAATAATATTTTAATGTGTTGTGTTGGACCAGTCTACCCTAACACCTAACACTAACACTAACCCTCACCCTTACCCTAACGCTAACCAAAACCCTAACCATAACACTAGCGCTAGCCCTAACCCTAACACTAACACTTACATTTACCCTTACCCTTACCCTTACCCTAACCCGAACTCTAATGAATTATATTTCTCACTAATTTTTCTACAGACGGAGCTGTAGCTGCGCGGACTGTTGGACGTGGCTGTGGGTTATTCTACGCTGGGTGGGTCGCATGCAGACGGAGGTCGAGGTATGCCGACTGATGGAAGTTGCGCTGGGCCATTCTACGCTGGATAAGTCGCATGTAGTATAATTTTTAATTTATGTAGCAATTCTTTTTATAATAATATTTTAATGAGTTATATTTCTCACTAATTTTTCTACAGACGGAGCTGGAGGAGAACCGATTGGTGGAAGTTGCAGTGGGTCATTCTACCCCAGGTAGGTCGTATGGACTATACATTTTTAATTTATGTAGCATTGCTTTTGATAATATTATTTTAATGAGTTATATTTCTCATTAATTTTTCTACAGACGGAGCTGGAGGAGAACCGATCGGTGGAAGTTGCTGTGGGTCATTCTACCCCAGGTAGGTCGTATGGACTATACTTTTTAATTTATGTAGCATTGCTTTTTATAATATTATTTTAATGAGTTATATTTCTCATTAATTTTTCTACAGACGGAGCTGGAGGAGAACCGATTGGTGGAAGTTGCAGTGGGTCATTCTACCCCAGGTAGGTCGTATGGACTATACTTTTTAATTTATGTAGCATTGCTTTTTATAATATTATTTTAATGAGTTATATTTCTCATTAATTTTTCTACAGACGGAGCTGTAGCTGCGCGGACTGTACGACGTGGCTCTGGGTTATTCTACGCTGGGTATGTCGCATGCAGACGGAGGTCGAGGTATGCTGCCTGGAGGACGTTGCGCCGGGCTATTCTACGCTGGATAAGTCGCATGCAGTATAATTTTTTATTTATGTAACAATTCTTTTAATAATAATACTTTAATGAGTTGCGTTGGGCCAGTCTACCCTAATCCTAACACTAACACTAACCCTCACCCTTACCCTAACGCTAACCAAAACCCTAACCATAACACTAGCGCTAGCCCTAACCCTAACACAACCACTTACACTTACCCTTACCCTTACCCTTACCCTAACCCGAACTCTAATGAATTATATTTCTCACTAATTTTTCTACAGACGGAGCTGTAGCTGCGCGGACTGTTGGACGTGGCTGTGGGTTATTCTACGCTGGGTGGGTCGCATGCAGACGGAGGTCGAGGTATGCCGACTGATGGAAGTTGCGCTGGGCCATTCTACGCTGGATAAGTCGCATGCAGTATAATTTTTAATTTATGTAGCAATTCTTTTTATAATATTATTTTAATGAGTTATATTTCTCATTAATTTTTCTACAGACGGAGCTGGAGGAGAACCGATTGGTGGAAGTTGCAGTGGGTCATTCTACCCCAGGTAGGTCGTATGGACTATACTTTTTAATTTATGTAGCATTGCTTTTTATAATATTATTTTAATGAGTTATATTTCTCATTAATTTTTCTACAGACGGAGCTGGAGGAGAACCGATTGGTGGAAGTTGCTGTGGGTCATTCTACCCCAGGTAGGTCGTATGGACTATACTTTTTAATTTATGTAGCATTGCTTTTTATAATATTATTTTAATGAGTTATATTTCTCATTAATTTTTCTACATACGGACCTGTAGCTGCGCGGACAGTTCGACGTGGCTGTGGGTTATTCTACGCTGGGTAGGTCGCATGCAGACGGAGGTCGAGGTATGCCGCCTGGTGGTCGTTGCGCCGGGCCATTCTACGCTGGATAAGTCGCATGTAGTATAATTTTTAATTTATGTAGTAATTCTTTTTATAATAATATTTTAATGAGTTATATTTCTCACTAATTTTTCTACAGACGGAGCTGTAGCTGCGCGGACTGTTCGACGTGGCTGTGGGTTATTCTACGCTGGGTGGGTCGCATGCAGACGGAGGTCGAGGTATGCCGACTGATGGAAGTTGCGCTGGGCCATTCTACGCTGGATAAGTCGCATGTAGTATAATTTTTAATTTATGTAGCAATTCTTTTTATAATAATATTTTAATGAGTTATATTTCTCACTAATTTTTCTACAGACGGAGCTGTAGCTGCGCGGACTGTTCGACGTGGCTCTGGGTTATTCTACGCTGGGTATGTCGCATGCAGACGGAGGTCGACGTATGCTGCCTGGAGGACGTTGCGCCGGGCCATTCTACGCTGGATAAGTCGCATGTAGTATAATTTTTAATTTATGTAGCAATTCTTTTTATAATAATATTTTAATGAGTTATATTTCTTACTAATTTTTCTACAGACGGAGCTGTAGCTGCGCGGACTGTTGGACGTGGCTGTGGGTTATCCTACGCTGGGTGGGTCGCATGCAGACGGAGGTCGAGGTATGCCGACTGGTGGAAGTTGCTCTGGGCCATTCTACGCTGGATAAGTCGCATGTAGTATAATTTTTAATTTATGTAGCAATTCTTTTTATAATAATATTTTAATGAGTTATATTTCTCACTATTTTTTCTACAGACGGAGCTGTAGCTGCGCGGACTGTTGGACGTGGCTGTGGGTTATTCTACGCTGGGTGGGTCGCATGCAGACGGAGGTCGAGGTATGCCGACTGGTGGAAGTTGCTCTGGGCCATTCTACGCTGGATAAGTCGCATGTAGTATAATTTTTAATTTATGTAGCAATTCTTTTTATAATAATATTTTAATGAGTTATATTTCTCACTAATTTTTCTACAGACGGAGCTGTAGCTGCGCGGACTGTTGGACTTTGCTGTGGGTTATTCTACGCTGGGTATGTCGCATGCAGACGGAGGTCGAGGTATGCTGCCTGGTGGACGTTGCGCCGGGCCATTCTACGCTGGATAAGTCGCATGTAGTATAATTTTTTATTTATGTAACAATTCTTTTAATAATAATATTTTAATGAGTTGCGTTGGGCCAGTCTACCCTAACACCTAACACTAACACTAACCCTCACCCTTACCATAACGCTAACCAAAACCCTAACCATAACACTAGCGCTAGCCCTAACCCTAACACTAACACTTACACTTACCCTTACCCTTACCCTTACCCTAACCCGAACTCTAATGAATTATATTTCTCACTAATTTTTCTACAGACGGAGCTGTAGCTGCGCGGACTGTTGGACGTGGCTGTGGGTTATTCTACGCTGGGTGGGTCGCATGCAGACGGAGGTCGAGGTATGCCGACTGGTGGAAGTTGCGCTGGGCCATTCTACGCTGGATAAGTCGCATGTAGTATAATTTTTAATTTATGTAGCAATTCTTTTTATAATAATATTTTAATGAGTTATATTTCTCACTAATTTTTCTACAGACGGAGCTGTAGCTGCGCGGACTGTTGGACGTGGGAGTGGGTTATTCTACGCTGGGTGGGTCGCATGCAGACGGAGGTCGAGGTATGCCGACTGATGGAAGTTGCGCTGGGCCATTCTACGCTGGATAAGTCGCATGTAGTATAATTTTTAATTTATGTAGCAATTCATTTTATAATATTATTTTAATAGTTATATTTCTCACTAATTTTTCTACAGACGGAGCTGTAGCTGCGCGGACTGTTCGACGTGGCAGTGGGTTATTCTACGCTGGGTGGGTCGCATGCAGACGGAGGTCGAGGTATGCCGACTGATGGAAGTTGCGCTGGGCCATTCTACGCTGGATAAGTCGCAAGTAGTATAATTTTTAATTTATCTAGCAATTCTCTTTACAATATTATTTTAATAAGTTATATTTCTCACTAATTTTTGTACAGACGGAGCTGGAGGAGAACCGATTGGTGGAAGTTGTAGTAGGTCATTCTACCCCAGGTAGGTCGTATGGACTATACTTTTTAGTCTATGTAGCATTGCTTTTGATAATATTATTTTAATGAATTATATTTCTCACTAATTTTTCTACAGACTGAGCTGTAGCTGCGTGGACTGTTGGACGTGGCTGTGGGTTATTCTGCGCTGGGTGGGTCGCATGCAGACGGAGGTCGAGGTATGCCGACTGATGGAAGTTGCGCTGGGCCATACTACGCTGGATAAGTCGCAAGTAGTATAATTTTTAATTTATGTAGGAATTTTTTTATAATAATATTTTAATGAGTTATATTTCTCACTAATTTTTCTACAGACGGAGCTGGAGGAGAACCGATTGGTGGAAGTTGCAGTGGGTCATTCTACCCCATGTAGGTCGTATGGACTATAATTTTTAATTTATGTAGCATTGCTTTTGATAATATTATTTTAATGAGTTATATTTCTCATTAATTTTTCTACAGACGGAGCTGGAGGAGAACCGATTGGTGGAAGTTGCAGTGGGTCATTCTACCCCAGGTAGGTCGTATGGACTATACTTTTTAATTTATGTAGCATTGCTTTTTATAATATTATTTTAATGAGTTATATTTCTCATTAATTTTTCTACAGACGGAGCTGGAGGAGAACCGATTGGTGGAAGTTGCAGTGGGTCATTCTACCCCAGGTAGGTCGTATGGACTATACTTTTTAATTTATGTAGCATTGCTTTTTATAATATTATTTTAATGAGTTATATTTCTCATTAATTTTTCTACAGACGGAGCTGGAGGAGAACCGATTGGTGGAAGTTGCAGTGGGTCATTCTACCCCAGGTAGGTCGTATGGACTATACTTTTTAATTTATGTAGCATTGCTTTTGATAATATTATTTTAATGAGTTATATTTCTCATTAATTTTTCTACAGACGGAGCTGGAGGAGAACCGATTGGTGGAAGTTGCAGTGGGTCATTCTACCCCAGGTAGGTCGTATGGACTATACTTTTTAATTTATGTAGCATTGCTTTTTATAATATTATTTTAATGAGTTATATTTCTCATTAATTTTTCTACAGACGGAGCTGGAGGAGAACCGATTGGTGGAAGTTGCAGTGGGTCATTCTACCCCAGGTAGGTCGTATGGACTATACTTTTTAATTTATGTAGCATTGCTTTTTATAATATTATTTTAATGAGTTATATTTCTCATTAATTTTTCTACAGACGGAGCTGGAGGAGAACCGATTGGTGAAAGTTGCTGTGGGTCATTGTACCCCAGGTAGGTCGTATGGACTATAATTTTTAATTTATGTAGCATTGCTTTTTATAATTTCATTTTAATGAGTTATATTTCTCATTAATTTTCTACAGACGGAGCTGTAGCTGCGCGGACTGTTCGACGTGGCTCTGGGTTATTCTACGCTGTGTATGTCGCATGCAGACGGAGGTCGAGGTATGCTGCCTGGAAGACGTTGCGCCGGGCCATTCTACGCTGGATAAGTCGCATGTAGTATAATTTTTAATTTATGTAGCAAATCATTTTATAATATTATTTTAATAAGTTATATTTATCAGTAATTTTTCAACAGACGGAGCTGTAGCTGCGCGGACTATTCGACGTGGCAGTGGGTTATTCTACGCTGGGTGGGTCGCATGCAGACGGAGGTCGAGGTATGCCGACTGGTGGAAATTGCGCTGGGCCATTCTACGCTGGATAAGTCGCGTGTAGTATAATTTTTAATTTATGTAGCAATTCCTTTTATAATAATATTTTAATAAGTTATATTTCTCAATAATTTTTCTACAGACGGAACTGTAGCTGCGCGGACTGTTGGACGTGGCTGTGGGTTATTCTACGTTGGGTGGGTCGCATGCAGACGGAGGTCGAGGTATGCCGAATGATGGATGTTGCGCTGGGCCATTCTACGCTGGATAAGTCGCATGTAGTATAATTTTTAATTTATGTAGCAATTCTCTTTACAATATTATTTTAATAAGATGTATTATTTTGTTTCTCAGTGCTGTCCTTTTCATTTCGGATTTGACCGCATTTTTCTTGTGCGGGACAATTGTTAGCACTCATAGGTCGGCAAAATCTTGAACCTTTTATCTTTTCAGATGATGTAATTTTTGGCCTCAGTTGATGGGTTCTCACTTGTCCCTTCTCCTTTAAGCCTTCAATTAGCTGATTGTCTGAAAGCGCTTTAGGATCAAGATCTGCCATTGATCTCTCACCAATATTTCGAGACGTTATTTCCAGTCTCATCTTCAGGGTTAACACAATACGCACAGGAGTAAAACACAACTTGTGGCAAATGTGGTATCCTCATTCAAGACAGATATATTTATATATATTTTTTTAATTTTAATTGCCTTCCTAATATCCGGTCTTCATACCTAGTCTCTAATACTCAAATGTATACAAAAACTTATCCCTGTCCCCCTTTGCGTACACATCTACCTATAAACATGTGTATTTTGACTATAAGCACACCTAATGGATTGACATACACGCCTATCAATGATGTCTATATTTTAATTGCTGTACCGGACGCATAGAAAGATCAACAAATTTTGAATTCTATATTGATGTAATCCTCACCTGCCCCCCAGTTCACCTAATTCCATCCAGCTTGCAATCGGTTATATACAGAGAGATTAAAAAACTATTGAAACTCAATAGAGTATTATTCTATCATTTTGACAAGACCGAATACGGAAGTTACACTAACTATGTGGGTTACTCCCACATATTTTATAAATATCTATATATCTAAATATAACTATACCTACGTGTATACACTATATATATATCAGCAATCTTTTATATTTTAATTTTATTTTTACTTATGTATAAATGGATATTTTATAAGATGTGGGTACACTTATGGATATTTTATAAGATGTCGGTACAAATACATATGTCCACACGCTATCTATGTATATATATAGATAAGCATATAAGCAACTATGTGGGTTCATCCCACATCTTTTATAAATATCTATATATTCATCATATCTATATATATATATATATATATATATATATATATATATATATATATACGTGTATATACCATATATATAATATGAATCTCATACAAGCAACACTGTGAGTCCCGCAACGGATAAATTATATCAGTAAAACACTTTTTATATATCTATTTTATTGTCTATCTATATACTTCTATATATATATGTAGATATATGTATCTATAAGCAGTTGAAATAGGTTATTTGAAATTCAACTACTTAAAATTTATATGTATATATAAATATCAAAGCATATCTATCTTCCCGTCTACACCTCATATATATATATATATATATATATATATATATATATATATATATATATATATACATAATTCCTATCCCAATTCACATAAGCAACCATGTGAGCTTTTCCCACCTTATATATAAAATCTAAATATTCTTCTACATATATATTGTGAATATCTAAATAAGCATTTAAGCAACCATGTGAGTTTACCCCACATCTTATATGAATATTTATAATCATCCATATATATGTATTTGCGAAATATAGATGCCCATATTTGTTAAATATATTTAGATAAATATATAAGCAACAACGTGAAATTTTAATAATAATATTTTAATGAGTTGCGTTGTGCCAGTCTATGCTAACCCTAACACTAACACTAACCCTCACCCTAACCCTCACCCTTACCCTAACGCTAACCAAAACCCTAACCATAACACTAGCGCTAGCCCTAACCCTAACACTAACACTTACACTTAACCTTACCCTTACCCTTACCCTAACCCGAACTTTAATGAATTATATTTCTCAGTAATTTTTCTACAGACGGAGCTGTAGCTGCGCGGACTGTTGGACGTGGCTGTGGGTTATTCTACGCTGGGTGGGTCGCATGCAGACGGAGGTCGAGGTATGCCGCCTGGTAGTCGAAGCTCTGGGCCATTCTACGCTGGATAAGTCGCATGTAGTATAATTTTTAATTTATGTAGCAATTCTTTTTATAATAATATTTTAATGAGTTATATTTCTCACTAATTTTTCTACAGACGGAGCTGTAGCTGCGCGGACTGTTCGACGTGGCTGTGGGTTATTCTACGCTGGGTGGGTCGCATGCAGACGGAGGTCGAGGTATGCCGACTGATGGAAGTTGCGCTGGGCCATTCTACGCTGGATAAGTCGCATGTAGTATAATTTTTAATTTATGTTTTTATAATATTATTTTAATGAGTTATATTTCTCATTAATTTTCTACAGACGGAACTGTAGCTGCGCGGACTGTTCGACGTGGCTGTGGGTTATTCTACGCTGGGTGGGTCGCATGCAGGCGGAGGTCGAGGTATGCCGACTGATGGAAGTTGCGCTGGGCCATTCTACGCTGGATAAGTCGCATGTAGTATAATTTTTAATTTATGTAGCAATTCATTTTATAATATTATTTTAATAAGTTATATTTCTCACTAATTTTTCTACAGACGGAGCTGTAGCTGCGCAGACTGTTCGACGTGGCAGTGGGTTATTCTACGCTGGGTGGGTCGCATGCAGACGGAGGTCGAGGTATGACTTGTGGACGTTCTGCTGGGCCATTCTACGCTGGATAAGTCGCATTGAGTATAGTTTTTAATTTATATATATATTATTTTCAAAAAAGTATTTATTGGGTTATATTTCTACAGGCGAAGCTGGAGATGCGCCCTAACCCTAACCCTAACCCTTACCCTAACCCTAACCATAACACTAGCGCTAACCCTAACACTAACACTTACCCTTACCCAAACGCTAACCCTGGTTGTTAGGTCGCATTGTCTACAGACGTTGCCGTCGGCCAGTCTACGCCGCGTAAGTCGCTTGGACTATACTTTTTAAATTATGGAGCATTCCTTTTTATAATTTTATTTGAAAAAGATATGTCTTACTAATTTTTTGGAGACGGAAGTGGTGTTCCGCCGCCTAGTGTACGTTGCGCAGGGCCGGTCTACGCCGGGTAGGTCGCATGGAATATGCTGGATGTGCGCCTACAGGTGGACATCAAGATCATTTCTATTTATTTTTCACCAGATTGAACGAAGCTTCATTTGACTAGACAAGATCAATTGGAGATAGTCCATGAAGTATCAGATCTTCTACCCGGCGTAGACTAGCTCAGGACTATCTCCAATTGATCTTGTCTAGTCAAATGAAGCTTCGTTCAATCTGGTGAAAAATAAATAGAAATGATCTTGATGTTTTAACATTTTTCCATACTAAACGATTATTTCATCCTAAAATATATTGCTCCATCAATTGCCTTTTTGTTCTAATATAAAACAGAAAGGAACAGGAGCCTAGGAACAGTTATAATTATTTGTATCTTTGGATACAAGTATGACATAGCGGACTTGAACTTAAGTAGCGATAATGTACGCCTTCGAACAGGTAAATTTGATTCATCCTCAAATATATTGCTCCATCAATTGCCTTTTTGTTCTAATATAAAACAGAAAGGAACAGGAGCCTAGGAACAGGTATAATTATTTGTATTAAAGCCACCATCCGATTGATCAACGACAGATACGTATGGCCGCATATGTCAAACGTGTAAGATGATCATTCGTGCCAAAGTGTCCACGATAATGGAATGTGGATAAGAAATATGAGCATGTCGCAGTCAGATTGCAGATTCGAAAACAATAGAAGCGACAGTGCCAAATTGTCGACGGTAATGGAGTATGGACGAAATATATGAGCATGTCGCTGTCAAATTGTAGCCTCAAGTAATAAAGAC